>LOEQ01004861.1:130551-152741 GCA_001685075.1 Bramus lutescens | reverse complement strand
ATGGGGGAGGGAGTGGGTGTGGCTTGTCTCTTAAAGAGACGAAAACCATAACATGATGCCTGAGCGGGCGGAGGTGTGGTTTTTTGACCCAGGCTCATACTATCCTGGGCAAAACACACTCCAGTAAGAACCTTAGTAGATGGGTTCTGTGCAACCCGGCCTTTGTTCCTTCCTGGTTTGCTCCTTTGGCCTTTGGACAAGGTCACTCTCTTCCCCTGCATTCTGGTTTTGTTCCAATGTTAGTATATGTGCTGCCGAAGCAAGCATGTGTTCTTCACCAAAACTCTCTACTCACTCTCCCGGTTTCCCATGGTTCTTTGGGAAGATACTACAGGAGAGGTACCTTTTACCTGAGGACCAAAGTGACTTTCTAACTCTCCAGTGCCAGTCTATGCTTAGACTTTGCTCTCCATGTCTGTCCAACAAGGGCTAAGGAAATAATAATTATCTCATTTATTATGAACTATTTGTAGTTTCCAAATATTTATTGAAGTCATACTTTATACCTTGTTTAGGGAAAAGAGCTTCAATTTCCAGTACTGAACAACAAATCCGTATCTGCTTTTCAGAGGGAAAGAGTCTTAAAATATTACTTGGGAGACTGGTGGAGATAGTTCATTGGTTAAAGAGCACTTGCTGCTCTTCCAGAAGACCCCGAGTCACTTGGTTTCTAGCACCCACATAGGGTGGCTCAGAACTTTACAATCACCTGTAACCTCGGCTCTAGTTACAGGACCAGGCACCCTCTTCTGCCTTTTGAGTGCACCTGCATACATATGGCACCTCTACCTCACACACACACACACACACACACACACACACACACTCATACACATGCCACACACACACCACACATACATCACACACACATACACATACCACACACAATACACTACACACACATGCACACACACACACCCCATACAAACATACACTACACACACACGCACCTATACCCCCCACCCCCCACACACTCCCCACACCACACCTACACACATACAATCTTTTAAAAATGGCATTTGGTTCATTTCTCTGTATTTGGTACAGTCCATCGTACAAAAGAGGTATTTTTTTAATTTCAAAAGAATAAAACATTCTAATGTTTTTGTTGAATGAACATGATTTCCTAGCTTTATAGAACCTTTATCTAAATAAATTCATACATTTAAATCCAACTACTAAAAATCATCTCATTTTTTCTTATGAAAATTTTAACAAAAAGAGAAGTGCCATAAGCTCCCATCTAGCCATCGCCCAGACTCAATAATTACCAGAACATTGCCAAGCCTGATATATCTATTTCTATCAGAAAACATTTCCCCTTAGGGTCTGTGTTACTAGGACTTGGTTATTTAAGTCTCCTGCCATGGCGACATCAGCGTCTTTGCGGGGTGAGGTTTTCATATACTTCTTGAATCTACATATTCCATGGTGCTCACTTAGTTTATTTAAATCTCAGCATACTATTAAGTTTATGGTGAGATTATTCTGAAGTAAATGCCAGGCATCGTGTCATAATAAGGCCGCACACTGTGATATGTATCTATAAACACCACACTGTTGGTATTGGCTTCCACACTGTAATGTCAACAAATAATTTTTAACATAATAGCCATCACATGGTAAAATAATTACACCATAGGATCTTTGTATATTGTTTCCGTTGAGCATGTTTATAAGGAGAGAGAGAAGGTCTTTCGAGCTAGTTCTTGTGTGCGAAGATCTCTTTGAAGCATGGCTGAGAGATAGCCAGGTTATACCTTCAGGATACAATTGGGAAACAGCGCAACATTGGTGGTTTCCCCAGGCTGCCAGCTTGTTTCCCCGACAAATTTGACAAATTCGTAGTGAGGGTCGTCTCTGGCCCCTTCCTTGCACTCTTCTTACATGGTCCTATGTACACGCTGTTTCTTCACTGTGGGGAGATGAGCTGAGATACCGGATGCATGCTCAAGGGATTGCTGTCAGTCTGAGGCAGATGCCCAGTATGTTTCTGGCAACAAAATACCTGTCACTCACCAGATGCTGACATCCCCAAATTTGGATTTTATGCAATGGGGACCAATCACCACTATGCAAAGCTTTTCTCTTCCCCAGTCCCTTTCTCTGAAGCAACAAGATTCCAAATAAAGTGGCTGTGGTGTGAAGCAAACGCATAGAACAAATAGATTGAACTTTCACACCTTGTTTCTATAGCTGATCTTGAAGGGATGAGGATTCCTGGGGGCCTGAAAAGTGTCAGCAGCTTGGAGCCACTTCCAACATGAGTTTGGATACTGGGCAACACTTCTGACCTTAGACTGACCGAAAATGGTGGCTGCTGTGCAGATCAGACTCATCAGGGAGCCCATCTCAGCAAAGACTATTTATTATTCTTATATTAATGTCTCCTGGTATCTTCTTTCTGCTTTATATGAAAATAAGTTTGTTTGTTTGTTTTTGTAACCTTTATTATAATAGAAAGAAGAGTATACATTCAGTGTACATATCTCAGCTGGATCAACTAGAGCTTCTACTTCATGCTCAAAGATATTTTCTTAAATCTCGGCACTTGGGAGGCAGAGGCAGGTGAATCTCTGTGAGTTTAAAGCCAGCCTGGTCTGCAGAGCGAGTTCCAGGACAGGCTTCAAAGCTACACAGAGAAACCCTGTCTCAAAAAAACAAAACAACAACAACAACAAAACAGAACAAACAAACAACCCCCCCAAAATAAAACAAAACCAAATTTCCAGAGTGAGACCCATGTGCCCTGGGATGGGCTTTATATCAATTGTCTATGCTTTGTCCAGTTAATTACAGACAGAGGCAAGAAGGTAGGAAAGGACCATAGAGAAAGTGATTGGAATTAAAGAATAGTCCTTCTAAGCCTAATCTTTGGATGTAGAGATACACTTACAAAATGTCTGTCATATCCCTACCAACACCCATAGCAGGTAACTTAAGGGCCATTTTACTAAAAGATTAGTTGAGGCTTAGAGATTTATTTTGACTACATTGAAACATCTGGATGTCAAAACATGGGTTTTGTTGTTCTTGTTTTAAAGTACAATATGTTCATGAGTTCTTTGAAAATTTCATATATTCATAGATTACATTTTTATCATATCCACTCCAACTTCTCCCTCAGTTCCTCCCAGATCCACAACCCCTCCTGTCCCACTGTGTGTACTCTCTTTGTTTGAAAAAATTCACACACCAAGACCAAATTTATGCTGCTTGTACACTCACCATTGCTGGGACATACACTGGAACAGCCACTCACCAGGGAATACTGGTTAAAGAAAAGTGACTCTCCCAGACAGTCCCCACCAACTGCCCTTAGCTCCTCAGTATGGTGGGAGCCTTGTGGGACCCTCAGACCTGCATGCTGGAATGTGGATTGGCTTGTTCTTGAACAGGTCTTCTGCGGCAATCTCAGCTGCTGTGAATTCCCAACTACATGTGGTATCAAGAAGACACTGTTCAGCCCCTGTCCTCTTTGATCCCTAGATCTTACTATGCTTTAACCTCTACTTCCACCATGACCCCAGAGCCTGGGGAGAAGGAGGTGTTATATAGATGTCTGGTTGGCGGGAGTTGGGCACTCCATCAGCACAGTTCTTCTTTGCAGTTTGATGAGTTGGAGTCTCTGCATTAACAAGGTCCAATGCACAAAGAAACTTCTGGGACGACAGACCCTAGATTTGAGGGCAGCTCTGTATGGATCCTAAGCTCACAGTCCTGCCAAACTCAGCCTACATTCTTACCACCTTAACACTAACATATCTATTCAGTAGTTGGTTTATTATGGGGACCTGAAAAGTTTCTATTTTTATAGCATTTATCCTTATAGGAAACAGATGGTAGTGATTTTCATGTTTCCATGTGTAGAGAAACAAACCACTTCAACCACTGGGTTTCAGCCAAAAGTTTAGGAAAATGCTCTCTTAGAGTCCAAAGTTGATAGAAGCCACGTCACCTATATCTGTGGCCAGCATACTGTTTCTGTAATTAATAATAATATAATATAATAAACATAATAATATTATAAATATTTTAGGCTTTGTAACACACATGACCCCCTTCTCAACTACATACTTAATGTTGTTGCTCTAGTCTGAAAGCAGGTGTCCCAGTAAAATTTTCTGTATGAAGACCAAAATTGCAGTTTTAAGGAATTTTCACTTTATGAACACCATTTTTGGTTTGAGACTTTTCAAACATGTAAAGTCATCCTCAGGTCACAGGTCAAACTTGTGCAGTGGACAATACACACATGTATATGCTGGAAACAGTGCCAGCTCTTATCATGGAACTGGCCATCAGAAGTTAGAGACAACAAATTACATGGTTGCACCAGAATTTTCAAGACTACAGCAGCGATAATGGCTAAGATAAAGAAAATCAAACAGCCCTGGGTGTGTACTGCAAGGGGAGTGGATCAAGTCTGACAGTCAGATTAGAGAAATCCCCCTCTGTAATCTTTTAGTCCAGTGAGTTTCACCTCTTAAAATCAATATTACTGACTCCCAGCTGCCACAATGTACCCACGGCTGTGTCAAGTCAGCCTGTCTCTAGAGCCAGGTGAGTTTACATAGAGAAGAGCCATCTGATGTTTGTTGTCTGAGCTTTTATCACATTTCTAACAAGCTGTCTTTCTAATGTACACAGGATCATATTGAGTTTCAATCTGGTCCCTTGAACCCCTCAACTCCATCTAGCTGCTTTAGCTTCCTGTTCCAATCTTTATTAATTCTTACTTAGTTCTTTCATCCAGACAACTGATAAAGATGGTTGTCTCCAGAGTAAGATTTCCTTCCCTTACCCAGGAGACCAGCTCGGTTTCAGTTCTAAAGATTGTTCATTCTCTTCTCATTAATCACAAGAGCAGTAAGTCGTCATACATCAGCATGCCCCAGGATTGGTTCCTAGACCCCTACAGATACTCAAATCCCTAGATACTCAAGTTCTTTACATAAAATGGTGTATTTGCAGAGAGTTTTCATATATCCTCCTGTGTACGTTAAATAATCTCTAGATTATGTACAATACCTAATGAAACATAGATGCTGTGTAAGTAGTTGCTACAGTCCATTGTTTAAGGAATAGTGATTTTTAAAAGTCTGAGTGTGCTTAGCATACGCACACATTTTTTTCTGAAAAATTTAAATTTTCAGATAACTGAACCTGAAGGCACAGAACCCACACATATGGGCCCATTCTTTTGTTCCTGAAGTAACGCTCAGTCCAAACATCTGGGGCAGAATATCCTAGGACAGTGATAGGATGCCAGAGGTACTCTTCAAGCACCCAAACATTTGTTACAGATGTCTCTGAAATGACTGGAACTCTTTGAAAGTCCAAACTCTCAGAGGTACGTTTGTAAATATTGGACACAGCACCAGAAAAAATAAGCTCAAAATTTGTTCTGAAAGTTTACAGATGGGGACTTATGAATATTCTAGGGTTTCATGACTTTCAGTATAGCAGGGGATAACAAGGCCTCTGGTACATATTTAGAGGAACAAGGTCCATAAGAACTTTGACTATTAAATTGGAGCACCTGTGACTTCTTTGATAATAAATGAAGTGGTATAATTTGATTAGCTGGTTTGTGTGTCCACCAGCACACATAAGATTCTAGGTATAGACCCAGAAAATATAAGGAAGACCATCGATTAAATGTATCTGGATTATTGTAATTGTCTCACGGAGTGGCAATTTTTATAAGGACCAGATGTTCTTTGAGAGCTTTCTCATCAAGAGGTGGGGTCCAATCCTTTCTCTTCCAGTTTGGTTCACTTATGACTTGCTTGTAACCAAAAGAATGTCACAGGAGCAATGCCATGTAACTTCTAAGTCAAAGTCAGTTCCCTCCTTGAGCTCTCATTGAATTGTCAACTTTGGGAAAGGTAGTGGGTAGGTACCACGTAAGAAATCCAACTACCCCTGCTCAATGTGCTGCACAGTCCCAGGCAGGGATTCCAGAAGTGAGCCCCAGCTGAGCTCATCTGATAGCCTTGACCACCTACTGTTAGCCATCAGTGTGAAGCACCCCAGATACTCAGCCCAAGCAAACCTTCAGATGATTACAGTCCAGCTAACATCTGATTGCAATCACACAGAGATCCTCAGAGATAACTTCTAGGTTCCAGTATTGGTAGACTCCCGCACCACAAAAATCAAAGGCAAAATAAGATCACCAAATCTAAGTCTGGGCAACAATTGGTGACACCACCTAAACACCAGAAACGGTACACAGAGCTATATTCATGACAACTTCTGGATATGATTCTAACCACACCAAGGTGGAGGAAGCCGTGGTAAAACAACAGTTTACAATGCTAAATGTACACATGTTGATTGCGGCTTATTAGTGTCACCATAAGGAGTCAAAGAGAAGCACAATGGGAATAGTGAGCTGAGGTACAACCATTGAGATTCTGGAGTCAGTTGTCAAGTACTATGCTTCCCTTTTGAGCATGTAATAGCCTCAGCTGCTTATTGGCATCAGGCAAGGCCTGTCTTACTTCTCTATGGGTACATGAAAAACCCAAGCAAGTTTCCTAGCTACTATTCTCACACAGTCCCTTCAATATAGAATATTCACTTCTGGTCGCCACAATATGTGGTAGTTTCTTCCCAGAAGCAACTATGTACCTCTATACTGGGAACCCAGTGGGGGTCTTGAAACTCAGTTCAATTATTGTACTTTCTACCTGAAAGACTGTCCAGTCTGATGTACTGAGAACTCAGTCCCACAAGGCTGCCTCTGGATCTGGACACAAATTACAACTGGACAGAAATAATGTCCTTTACTGCAGATAAACGCTACAAGCCTAACCATCGCTGTCCCTTCCTTGCATTGGGTTAATTTGCTAGAGAACCCACAGAAGCATTTATCCACTTATTGCTAAAGTATAACAAAGGACACAGATAACCTGCTCGAGAGAAGGCATGTTGGGTGCGAAGTATTTTGGAAGGAGCTCAGAGTTCTCATGTCTTCTCTAGCTACTACCCCTCTAGCAACCTAACTTGTTCAGCTGTCCAGAAGTTTTCCAAGCACAGTTCCCGGGTTTCTAGGTAGGCCTTATCCCTTAGCCATGATTGACTAAGTAATTGGTCATTATTGGTGAGCTCCACTATCAGCCCTTCCCCACACCCTAGAGATTGGGTGCTCCTAAGCTTCTAATCATGTCCTGGTATTTCTGTGACAAGCCCTCATCCTGAAGCTACGTAGAGATCCCTAACTCCTGCTTATCTCATGAGCATACAAAAGAAGTCTCTAGATTCCAGAGTGTGCTTAGAACTGTATGCCAGAAAACAGGGTGGAAGACTAAATAATATTCTACCCTCTTACCACTTCCAGATGTTACTCACAGAGAGTGAATCAGTCCTGAATGGTAGCAACCACTTTATAATGTATAGTCTGCCATGATAAAAAACAGAAAGAGGTCAGCCAGGCAGGAGATGCATCTTGTCACACATATACCCATTAAAATCCCATTTGTGCAAGAAGTGTTTTGACATGATTGACTAATTAGCAACCCAGGAGTAAATCAAGATGGTTATTTTTCCAAAAAAAAATGTTTGAGATGTAATTCATTAGTTGGGGTCCCTGAACTCTGAGGGATCCATCACTGAGGAACATTTAATTTTATTAATGTATTGTATGCAATTATATTTTACCAAAATATATTACATATCGCATATTATAAAATATATGCTACATCTAAAATAAATGATGACTATATCATATTTAATACATACACTATATTTAGTGAATTTCTTTGTAAACACTAAGAGAAGTGCAACCAAATTTGAAACATTCCAGTTCTCCTAGACTTTTAAAGATAACCATCATTCTGACTTCCAACATAACAGGTCAATTTAACTTTTTAAGAGATAGGGTCTTACTGCATTGGTCAGGCTGGGGTCTTTCCTCATTGTAACCAACTTTGAGTTTATGGTTAGGAAGAAACACAAAAGGGAAGGAAATAGAGCTCCTAGAATATTCTAGGAGTTCAGAAGACCAGTATCTCACTATTCTATGAACAAAAATTAAATCTCTACAAGGAATTAACCAGAAATTGTTACTTATTGATTGTTAGTCAAATTCATGAGATGAATGTTCCCTGGTTATAAACTGGCCCTCTATGGGGACCACTGACAATTTTAGTGCTATGTCCAGTGGTCACTGGCCAGAAGATTTAGTGACTTGACAAAGGTCTTAACATGATAGAGGAAAGACCATTGCTGCATTTCAGGACCAACACTTTTTTTTTTTTCCAGAAAAAGTAGCTGCCAATCAATCAGATTCTCCATCATGAGAGATCAGGATACAGTGAACCCATAGTCCAACCTAAAGCATGGCACAAGCTCAAGATTCCTAACAGAATGGGTTTTGATCTATACTTCAATTCCTCATTAAGCTGGATGATACACCGTAAAACAGTTCATGTTAATAGTAGAAACAGCAGCGAGGTTTGGTTCATTGGCATAATTGAATGCTATGGGACAATGAAAATGTATCAACTTCAGTTAGATCTGGCAAAATGTTTTAATTTCCCAGACATAGCAAACAGACAAATAAATCCATGTGCTGTCTGTGTCTCTTTCTAGAAGGCTCTAGAACAGGTGGCATGATGTTGGGGTGCCTGTACTCTTCATTGTGCAAAAGGAGAGTAGACTGAGCCTGGCAGGATTTTAAGACCAGCCTGAGAAACATAGAAGGACTCTGTCTCTTGAAACTACAACAGAGCAAAGCAAAAGAGATGAAAATAATCTATAATGTTAGATAGTCAGATGGCTGCTTTCGAAAGTTAAGTCTGATCTGACGAACTGGGTGACTTGGATTCTGCTTCCTTCAGTGCTGATCTTGCATAAAATCTCAGTAAACTTTTCATTAATTTTTGGTGTGCATATACTATATATGTCATATTCATGTCACATATATGTGTATATATGTATATGCATATGTCAGTGAAGTCAATAATCAATAAACTTTTAAAAAGACCCTCAGGATTTATAGATTTTCAACACATGAATTATATATCTTTGAAAAAAATCCATCTTGGGTATTGGCATGCGTTGTCATTTATAGCCAGTTTTTAATGGATGTATGTCTGGTTGGACACAGGCCCAAGGAGTCAAACTTTTCATTCAGACACCTGTCCTTTAGAAATATTAAACAGAGCTACCCTTTTGGCTTCTGTCTGGGCCACACGGCCTACTTTTTATCTTCCTGACCCATCCAGCAGGTTCTGTTATTCGTGAGAATCGAGGGGGCACCTCCTGAAAAACCAATGGGAGTGAGAGTGAAGACCAAGGGTATAAAGAAAGACAAAGTCAGTCTGAGTTTTGTCAAGGTCTTTGTTTATTAAGTCCCGATTAATAGCTTATATAGTATAGTCTTCCAACAAGGAATTTGGCAGAGCAAGCGGAAGGGGGGAGGGAGGCACAGAGACTAGGCTAGCAGGCGAGGTTATCTAAAACTAAACTTTAACTTCTTTGCTGTTTGCTAAGCTAAAACACCTGTAATTAACTAACTTCCTTATCTGACTTCCTTGCTTCTGAAACATCNATCTGTAAATATCTAACTTCCTTATCTAAATTCCTTACTGCTAATCTCAGTAAGCTTCCAATTGTCAGCTGAGTTACCATTTCTCAGAAATGGCCAGGCTTAGGTCTGGATTTCTGGCTGTTAGGCCTTGGGACTGAATCGTTTGTCCTTATAATTTATGAAAAGTTGAACTCCATATTGATCTTCCTTTGACCCTCTTTACTTTTTGGCTCCTGACATTTTCCTAAAGACACTTCCTCTCAATTCACATTTCAACAAGTTTAGGAGTCCTTGTGCAAATCATTCTTTCTAGAACTTAACATTGTAAAAGCTGTTCTGGCAGTGAAGACTTTAGGGAAAGTGAAATCCCACTCTCGAATTGAATTTGCTCCCTGAAATATGGATGTAACTTTTTTAAGGATGGCAACACACACACATACACACATGACTTTCAGAAGGGCATTATCTGGAAATGGAAGCCCATAAAGAAACAGATACATGCAAGACAATGATGCACAGAATGGCTTTTTGTTGTCTTTGAATGAGGGGCAATAGCGGGGAATGGCTATACTGAATCCCAGAGGCTGCCGGACAGTCCCTAGTGATGGCGGTCCCCCATTGTTTCTCTACTACAACACACATAGCACGAATGGACCTTTCTAAAGTATTAGGATTGAATTTCAAGGTATAAAGTTATTTCTTCCTGGAGGATGTGGAAAAGGGACTATGGTCCTATTCCCTCAGCCAAGGGAGAAGAGTTCCCCAGAACTAGTTCCTGGGGTGCAAAGGGGCCTCACTTTCTACGGTTTGCCATCCCATAGATGGACCTTCTGAGGAGGTAAAGGCAATGACGAAAGAGGAGCTTCCACTTCTACCATTTCTTAGATTCTGTATGAGTCAAATTGATAATGGTGGCCATACTTCTTTCCCCTCCTCCAACCAATGTGGAGGCAAAGAGGCTACAGAAGCAGGAGGCTCTGGAGTACACTCTTGAGAGCAGGGATAGGAGTTTAGATGAGGTCACATTAGAGTACAGAGTGCCATGCTCTGTCACCAAGCCCTTGCGAGCATCACTGCAGGAACTATAGACACCTCACTGGGAAGTAAATTCATTGGCACAAACAGGAAAACATACCACTTCAGGTAAGATGGCCTCCCCACCTCAACTCCATTCCCTAAATGCCATCCCTGGGTGATCACTGGCTGTTTTCCTGTCATCCTAATCACCTTTGTATTTCTGCATCATGTTCAGTGTTGTGAATGGAGACATTGCTCTGCACAATGCAGATTATCCTAGAGTTTAGTTCCTGCGATGAGCTTGCTGGAAAGTAAGACTGGAGTCACATTCTGAGGTGTTTTCTTATCACTCTTAACTCCCAGCAGCTTCAGGACCACACCCTTTCACAACAGGGACCAAGAGTTCATCTTGCGCTTCTGGAAACATTGTTCTTTATTCTTGTAAGTGCTCTAAGAGCTTCTAAATGTGCTATCTGAAACTTTGCTTCATTTTGTAAATTCATTGGAATTTCCTTGTAAAGATGGATTGAAATGTGTGTGTATGTGTGTTTGTGTGTGTGCGAGTGAGTGTGTGTGTGTGTATGCATGCATATGAGTTCTTCAACATGGCTTATACCAGTAATATAGTAGTACTGTGGCCCTTAAACCTGGACAAAGGGAATCTGTTGAAAAAATTAAGCAATTAGCAATTTTTTTAAAAAAATTAAAAATTAAATATTGAAAAAATTAAAATAGAAAAGTAAGCAATTAGCTTAAAACAGAAGGTAAGTATAACTCTGAGCAGTGGATTTGGCAAGCTAGTACTGTTCTTATTCTTTATCTTGCATGACTATCAAAGCTCTATGTGTTAAGATCTCACCCCTTCCTCCCAGTGTGGAAGTGTTGAAGTGGCAAACCCTTAAAAATATGAAGTTCAGTGCAAGAGAAAAAGGTGCTGAGACCCCAGCATGGCCATGGTTCATGTTGACCTCATTAAGTGAGGAAGCTCTGGCAGGAATGCGTTTTTAGGAAGCTAGTCCACCCTTTCTACACACGAGTACCTCTCCCCTTTCTCCAATAGCTTTCAGTGCAACCAGAGGGCTCTCAAGAGGACACAAGTACCATGAGTCAAACAGACCTCTTTATGGAATAGCCAGCCTCAGGAGCTCTGCCATAGTGATGCCAAATAGACTAGGACAAGCTCACACATTTTCTTTTGTGGATGTCTCTGTAGTTGGGGGGGGGAAGCAATAATTAATGCACTTGATCTTACTTTAACTAGAAAAATTTACCTGAAACAAATCAAGGAGCCTTGGAAGACTTGCATTTATATGATTTTTATAGCTACTGACAATTTATTTGACATGACAAAGGCTATGCATGATTTTCAAATTTTGTACAGGCACTGCTCACTTACAGACTTACTTGGTACCTTCTATGAGTTGTACGCTGAATATAGGGAAGGATGGCACAGATACAGCTTTGTCCTCAGCATTCACAGCCTGGCAGAGCTCTTTGCCTGCAGTTCAAATGGTTGTTCCCATTAGTGTTTCCTTATTAATCACAATAACCTTGGTTTGCCTCAGCAGTCCTGTAACACATTGTTCATAAAATGTATCAGTTTAGATAACCACTTATTTCTTCTGCTCACTGTTTTATGGGTTAGAATGTGAGGAGGGCCTTCTTGTATTCTCTTATATGGCTAAAGTCGGACTTGGGCGGGACCATAGTTGTGCAAGTTTGGACATCCCAAATAGTTCCTGTAGTGGGGATACAATACAGATTATCAGCCCGGGCTTGTGTGGTTGAGGGTTACACTTCCAAATGCCATGCTTCTGATAAAAATGGCTACCCAAGAACAATCATTTTATTAGAAACAGTGGAAGTAGCTCAGCCTTTCTGGACCCACATTTGAGTCCCCAGCATTCCTTCTGCTGCGTGCTCTGGATTATATGTAAACCAGCAAGGTTGTGCTAGGTTCAAGTGGTGAGGGGAGCATCAAACTCCTCCGTTAATAGGAGCTGAATCTCAAAGTTTGAGCACACAACATCTGGTATAACAAGATTTGTGGAACCATTTGAGGGCTTATGAGAGATAAGCCAGAAGCTATGCTTGAATGTGATTGTGGGATTTGGGTCTCTATCAACAACGCCTCTTTCAGCGTATTTCCCGGGATACTTGTGGAAAACCTATCAGAAGCTATCCTTCTCTGTGTAGCCCATTCCTTATCGGGCTTCTTCACAGGGGCTGTGGGGCAAAACCTGTGCTGTCACATCCAGGACTCACTTTATTTAATCCTTGTGGACTTTTGGAAAAAGGGAAATTTTGTTCTAAACAAGGATTTCTTTGTTCAGATCTACCAATGAAGAACCAAAAGTTAGTGTATTTACAGTTTTAATAGAAGAAGATTTAAGGTTATTATAGCATCAGGAGTCACATGTGTCACTCTCTAGGACCCAGTTCTTAAGCATAATCACCAAGTTCCCAATCCATGCCTACCTGTAGCTTTTTTCAGTTGATGCGCAGACTTCTCTGTTGTTGGGTTCACTCTAGCAGGACTTTTATTAGGAAGACCCTCTGGTATAGCTTTGAATATTCAGGTTTCCTCAGTTAGGCCTAGAGGCTACCACTGAACTGGCTGGAGTCAATGCTATCATCATCTCTCACCTTTGCCATGGGCACTGCTGAGCAGGCCACTTCCTCAGGATGATTCCTCTGGCTTGTCCTCATTCTAGTGGGTCCTGCTCACTAGCTCAGCTCAGAAGAGCCGATCTATTTCTTATCACCAGATGGAGGAGGACCCTCCAGAGTCCTTCCTCCACTGACAGCTTTTAATGCATATCAATCACTGACAGCTACCCCCCCGCCCCCGCCGTGGTATCATGAAGACTACCTGGCTCCTGTATAGGAGTCTGGTCTGAATGTCTTTGGGTTGGCCCTATCGATTGGGTCAATTGCTTCATGCTTTTAGAGAGTGACTTTCAATCCTAATCAAGACTCTCAGAAAAATACAATTTATGGGATGATTACCAGATCAATGTGCAATTCAAAACTTCATGAAATAATGTTTAGCTTTACTTTTTTGCAAGGAGTTGAGATACTTTTAAATATTATTTGTGTGTGTGAGAGAGAGAAAGAGAGAGAGTAAGTATATGTGTATGTTTTGTGGTGATTATGAGCTAACAAGTCAATACCATAGGTACCATCCCCACACAGTTAGGCCATAGACAGCTGAAACAGTCTCTCCCCCCTCCATACATAATACACACACACACACACACACAAACATGCCGAGTTAGGCCATAGACTACCTTCACCCCAGTTAGACCAAGTTATGTCAAGTTATGCCCACTTAACAACTAATAACTTTTCCGTGGAGCAGAAATTTGAAAGACTGTTTAGCCTATATTGGCAGTTTGTCAGTCACCAACTTCTGTGTCCTGCAGAATGTTTGGCAGTGTCCTCTGTGAAGCAGAAACCTGAAATACCATCCCATCTTTTGGAAAGCTTAGCAGTCACTTTTCCATGGGTACTGCATGTCTAGTTCATTATAGCATAACATCAAGCAGTCCAGGCAAGAACAGTTTCTTGCCCAAGTGACTAGCTTTGTCACATTGAAGGCAAATTCCATAAAGAATTTCTTCAATGCTCATCAACCTCTCAGAAGTAATTGGTGCTGCCAGAAGCAGATATGTCTCACTGTTGAGAAAAGTCTAAATTCTTAAAACATTGTAAATGTCATATTCTGTAGGTCTTTGAAATGTTGAAGATTATCTAACTGAAATATATCACTATATACTAGAAAACCTAACTAATATGACTACAAGTTTGACTATTATAAATCACTATCTATTAATCTGTAATTTTAATTATACATTACTTTTTAAATGAGCTGTATAAAATATTTAAATGAGCTTAAACAAAAGTAGAAATATACATATAATAAAATTGACCTTAAATTTGCATCAATAAACCAAAGTCCAACCAATGTATTCATCTCTATATCATATCCCCCTTTAAATGAAAACAAACATTTATAAACAATCATTTTGNTTTAGTTTAGCAGCCCATACAATGAAATGTCTCTCTGTACTTAGCACATTCATAGCCAAAAAAATTAAAAAAACCAATAATGCCCATAATCCAGACTCTCTGTGCATTTTACATCTTTACATGACTAATTTTTTATTCTATTACTCTCTAATATTTAATTATCTTTACTCCTTTAATCTGTGACTTTCTGTACTCTTTCTCCTGTCTCATAAGTCCATGTACATTAATCCAACACTGTGACCCATTCAGAGGTCTTTTTTTTGTCTGAATCCATCTTATCATGTATCTGTAAACATTTTCTGACCAGGAGCACTTTTAAAATGGTAAGCAGCTTGGTTGCTATGACCCTGGATTCTGGCTCCACCTCTCTTAGCCTTTTAATATGGCTTAAGCATGTTTACGACCAGCTCTGTGATCCATGCTCATTGCCCCAGCTCCAGGGATGCAGCAGATCTATGTCACCATAAAGCAACTTGTAGCACTTGATTCACAAACCCCATTTATGTGCATGACCTCCCAAAAGAGAATTGCTGTCTCTAAAAGAACTCATACAGTTTTTGCTGCTAATGCTGAGTCAGGAAGCCTTCTCTTAAAGGAACTGTGCCTCTGCTCACTGCCAGAAAACAGAGTCTAGTCTATCTGGAAAAAAAAATGTGGCTACCAAGAAGCTCTGCTTGGCTTCTGGTTTTGTGGGTCTAGAAACCCCCTGACTTTTTAAGCTTTTTCAGGTTTTATATGGATCCATGCCCTAGATGGTGGGTGCCATTTTGTAAACAGAGATGGCTCATTCATTTCCCGGCTGTCCAGACCTGAATAATCACACAGAAACTATATTAATTACAACACTGCTTGGCCAATGCTTAGGCATATTCCTAGGTCTTGCATCTTAAATTAACCCATTTCTATTCATCCATGTATTGTCATAAGACTGTCACCTACCGTTAACGCTCCATCATGTCATCTCCCTTTTATTCTAATTTAAACTACTATTGTTAGCGCTCATATCACATATTACAGGTCATACAGTAAATATGTCTACATTTGTGTATATATGTAAGTTATAGAGGATTAAAGAGACTGCAATAGAGTTCAAAGAGTACAAAGAGGCCTAAAACTTGGAAGCAGGAAGCCAATAGGCATGGTAAAAGAATCTATGGAGGACTCAGACAACTAGCTCTAACAGAGGTTTACTGGAGACACTGCTGTAGAGTTAAATCATAGAATCACAAATTGGTGTCAAGCCTTGTGATCAGGTCAAGTCAAGCTGCAGTAGTGAGATGCAGCACCAGGAGGCCCTGGAAGTGAATATCAGGACTCTCTCTAAATGGGAAAACTAGTATACAAGTGGCTTGGAGACCTCAGCTGCTCAAATGAGTAGACAGTCGGGAGTTTGAATAGTCTCCATCAATAATGGGGGTGCACCAACCTGAAACTTCTGGGATAGGTGGGGGTTCTCTGCCTGCTGGTCCTTTAGCATATATACCAAGTGATCAGATGTGAGATGGGTGAGGTCACTATTACCTTGGTGTCATAACTTTAAAAAGGAAGAAAACTGGAAGGTTTGGGGAAGAAACTGACATAAGAGTACCTCTTTCAGGAGGAGAGCCTTATAATATGGAGGGGCATGGTCCATCCTTAAAGTGCGATAGTTTTAAGCAGAAGTATGCTTCAGGCAGCATGGTAGGGCTTTGAAGGGACAGCAAGCCTTCTCTTCAAATCCTGAAGAGGAGCTTCGTTATAAAATATCGCTGCCATGTACAGCACAGCAAGGATTTCTAAGGGGGCTGGAGCAAAGAAGAGAAGGAGAGAAGAAGAGAGAGGTGGAGAGAGAGAGAGAGAGAGAGAGAGAGAGAGAGAACCTTTAAATCTCTAGGAAAGATGTTTCTGGTTCACAGGTTTTCAAGGATGTGGAAAAGCTTCCCACCACATATGACCCAATCCAAGTGACTTTTGGTATGGAGACAAATGCTTCATGGTCATAGCAGAAAATTGCTGTTGCACTAGATGGAAAGGTGGGAGGCTGGTTCTTCCGTTCTAGGTCTTGATTTTCTCTTCTAGGCCATAATCCATCCTACTAGGGACTTGTTGCTTCTTTGTTCTACAACACAGGCTGCAGGGGTGGGGTCTATTCTCTTCTAGGCTGTTCCATCAGGCCT
Source organism: Bramus lutescens (assembly GCA_001685075.1). NCBI lineage: Eukaryota > Metazoa > Chordata > Mammalia > Rodentia > Cricetidae > Bramus > Bramus lutescens. The sequence continues at coordinate 135,995 of LOEQ01004861.1, read as the reverse complement.
CTAAAAACAACCTATCTTAAAGCAGCAGGTCTATTATATATCAGGTAACCTTAGGCCTCTTCCTCCTCTGCTGAGGTCCAGAGGAGGGTGTGGCCCCTTTCTTAAGTCTGGTGTGTTTTGAAAGTTCCCAGGCCTAATTTCCTGATATGATTTGCACACATTCATGTGTCCATTTGATCCCAATAAACTATGGTACATTTAAAGGGTGGCACTATTTGTTCTTGGAGGAATAAGTTATTGGTAAGTTGGTGTCTTATGGGTGGTCTGAGGCAGGTGGTCGCGTTTATGTGCCCACAAAGGTGCACAACCATCCTACGTCTGCATTTAACTCAAAATTGAGTAAAAGGTGCTTGTAAAACAGTCTCTTTGAGCCAGGTAGATCCTAGAAAAACACTATTTTGAACAATATCAAGTTACTTAGAGAAGGGCAGAGCCTGATCTTAATATATAGAAATAAGACTTCATAATCTTTAACAGAATATTATAGTACAGTCTGGATGAAGATCCTAGTTTAAAAATCAGTTGAAAATAAAATCAACCAAGTAGAAAGTTTTATAAAGAGTAATGAGTACTCAAGGGATCACAGGAATCATAAAAACACTTTCAAAAAAAGTGATGAGAAGGATGTTCAGAGAGGTGAAAAAACAAAAGGCCAATGGGAAAGTAGACATGAGTAAAGGAGAGTCAACCAGCAGGTCATGCCTAGGATGGGTACAGAGAGCCAAGGGCAGAAAGCATCATCAGTCAGCTAGAGCATCAACCAGCCACTTGGGAGAAGCTACCTAGACCAGTGGAGGCTGGAGAGTCAGTGAGAGAGGAGAAGGCAGAGAGAACTGAGAAGTTTAGCTAGGGTCAGGAGAGAACAAGGGACAGGAAGGATTCTGGTAATGAAAGAGCTTTGCTGAAAAGATTGTAAAATCAATGTAAAGACAATGACACAGTGAGGGGGTCTAGGAAAGAAGGGATGGGAAGTAAAATCAACCCAGGGACAAAGGGTCCCAAAGAACTAAAGCGGGAACTCATCTTGGTCTTAAGAACAGGATGCATTTCACCTTTGGCTTCAAAAGAAGTGAAAGAAGTCAGATACGAGGGGCTACATATATTATATAAGTAGAATTCATACAAAATCTTACAGCATAGGCAATTCCATAGAGTGAAGAAGTAGATTGGTAATTGCCAGGGGGTCAGTGAGAGGAAAGAACAGGAGTGACAGCTGATGGATGGTTCAGGCTTGTGCTTTTGCTTTGTGGAATGAGGTAGTGATGATGTTTAACTTTGTGACCATACTACACCAAAAAATGGGTAAAGTATATGCTACACAAAATAGTCTAACGGTTTCTAAAAGCTTGAAAGAAACAATTTGCCTTGAGAACAATGAAAAGTCTTAATCTCTGGGGTAGGAATACCACATTTCTATAGTAGGAAGCGGCTCTAGCTGTGTGATTTGCACAGACAGTGTCAATATGGATCCCTTGGTCACAATTATTAATAAGTTTAAGACAACATTAAACTGAACATGGAGCTTTTCTAATTATGGGCTCTTTGAGGGAGGGAACCTTTTCTAAGCTTTGGGCTTCAATCAGTGTGATTCCTGGAAGGACTGCACAGGCTCTGTGAGACAGACACATCTCATGGAGGAGCATCTCACTAGATGGGTTCAATCACAGAACCAGGAAGTACAGGGAGGTGCTGAGATGAGAGAAGGAATAGAAATCTGGAATTATTCTTGGAGGGAATTGGAGATAGAACTTGACTCTGGCAAGCAAAAATAATCAAAAGGCAACCAAGATGTTCAGTTATTGTTTGAAAGCATCAATTTATAATAATATGGTTATGATCTATTTTCAACACTAGATCTCTAAAAACGAAATAGATGTGTAGAGATGTCTTAGTCACTGTTCCATTGCTGTGAAGAAACACCATGACCATGGCAACTCTTTATAAAGGGAAACATTTAACTGGCCTTACAGTTTCACAGGTTTAGTCCATTTTCAGCCTGATGGGAAGTGTGGTGGTACACAGGCAGACATGGTGCTGGAGAAGGAGCTGAGAGTTCTACATCTGGATCCTCTGACATCAGGAAGTCTAAGCCACTGTGCCTGGCTTGAACTATTGAAACCTCAAAGCCCATCCACAGCTCTTCCAAGGCCCCAGCTCCTGATCCTTCTCAAGTAGTTCACTCCCTGATGACTAAGCATTAAATATATGAGCCTATGGGGCCATTCTTATTCAAACCACCACAAGAGGTAAGCCCTTTCTGGGTAGATGTGGTTGAAGATCAAACAAATAAAGAGTTAAAAGCTTACAATGAGGCTAATTGGAGTTAATATATTACTGCAGATGGGTTAGGGAGATCACCTCTCTAGCAGATGTTTCTATGATATCAGAAAGCAGCAGAAGTAAGGGGCTAAATGTAGAAAACTGGGAGAGAAGAGTCAGAGTGGAGCTGGTGGACTTGATGGAGCTCTGTGTATCTAAGTTTTCAGGTGGCCGTTCCTGGCTTTAAAAAGTCAAGGATCCAGCTCTGCCTCTATTGAGTCTACCAGATATAATGACCCAACTCCCAGAACATCAAGCCTGAAGCAGCTGGTTGTCTTAAGAGCTAATGAGAAGAAGTTCTTCTCCACCCGCAAAGAAATGTCCTCCACTGCATACAGCAAATGAGCGTTGATAGATGCTGCATATGGCATGGCAGATGGAGGAAGTCGCGGAACACACTTTCCTCCGTCACAGCCATGTTTTCTCTCACGGTTTTGCTCCTTTGTGTGGTAGCTGCTCTTCTTACAGTTCTCACCTTCTCTCCCATCGCCAGCCAGAAAGGGCAAATCAGGCTGAGGGAGACCAGAAAGCTGGCCAGTGTGTGGTTATCCAAAGGATCTCAAATTCATTTCTTCTTCAATTTCTTTCAATATACTTTCTGTCGAAGCTCAATAAACGTATGTTTATAGACCCTTGGGTGCATAGAGAAAGCTTCCACACCTCCTTCCAGTAAAGACTCTCCCATGATGGTGAGAGCGATCCCTGTTTCCAGCAGTGAAAATTAGTCTCTCCTCTTTTGTACTTTGTAACTGGGACTATAAAGTGTGTCCTCATTGTGTTTGACTTAATTTGTTCAGCATCGTGCATGTGAACTTTTCTATGTTCGTTGCACCAGCATTGCTGTATCTTTCTGATGGCTGTGCATTCCGTTATCCTTAGGGGACCAGTTCTAGGGTTTCCAGTGATACTGAGGATCGCTTACTGATGCTCAAGTCCTTTAGATAAGTAGGCTTAGGATCTGCAGCTAACCTGTGCTTGTATTCCCACGTGCTTTAAATCATCTCCAGAATGTTTATAATACCCAATGCAATGTAAACAGACACACCTTATTGTTTAGGGAAAATGACAAGGAGGAAATAACTGTGCAGCTCAGTACCAATGCCACAGTTTTTCAAATAATTTTGAACCATAGTGGTCCAATCTGTGGACATAGAGAGTCAACTTTATTGCGCTGATATTCTATCTATGTATCTACCTATCCCCTATCAATTATTTCCTCTTTTGTTGGAAATTTGGGTTGTGTCTAGTTTGGGACTACTCATAATATTTTTATCACATCTATCTTTTGTTGAAAATATATTGTATTCCTATTGTATATATGCCCATGAACTTCTGGGTCCTAGTGTATTAGTATATATTAAACATTCCTAGATATAGTGAAAGACATTTCCAAAATGACAGTGTTACCTTTTATTGTTATTTGCACTAGAAGAGCATCTCAGTTGCTCTGTACTTTGCCAACATTGGTATTGCCTATATTTAAAGAGTTTTGTCATTTTAAAGGTTGTTTAGTATTACATTATATTACATTCTATTTGAATTTAACACACATTCATGAGATAACTCATTGTGGATTTATCACTGTGCTAGATTCTGAAGAATATTCCTAAGTCAATATGTTTGAGCTCTCTGCTTATAAGTATGAAAAACTCAATTAGAGCTGGCGTGGAACAAAATGGATTTATTGTCTATGAAACTGAGCTGTAGGGAGGAAGCTGAAACAGAGACTTGGCACTAGCTGGACATTCTTTTCCTTTCACCTCTTCTCTATGGGTGCTGACTTCATTCCTTCCTGTTCTAGACAGTTTCTTCACATGAATGGGTCAAGGGTCAATAGCAAGGGTCTGCATCTAAGAACAAAGAAGACAAGTTGTTCTCTGATGGGTTCAAATAGTAAATACTTGGGGACATATTTTTATTAGAATGCTAGGGGTTGCATGTTCATCTCTGAGCTGGTTTTGCAGTTCATCAGAGGCCTTGGAAGGGAGGATGGCAGGTAAGTCAGCATCACTGACACAGTTTACAGAGACACTCAATAAAGAGTTCATTATTTTGTCAAATGGAGGTACCGATAATGGAAGAAGGTTCAAATTCTGTTCTACTGATGTGGCTCAGATTGGAAAAAAAAATAATGCCTCAGGATGAAAAGGGTGAAGATATGCAGTTACTTGAAAAATTCTAAGGAGTCAGGCTAATGTTTTGTTGTTGTTGTTTTGATTGTTAGTGGATTATTTGTAAAAATAGCTGCAACATTCTTCTTTTGGTATTCTTTCAAGAGCTTGAGCAGCCCATTCTCCCCAGCTCTGCCATCTGCAGCTTATATGCCTCTCTTTTAGGCCAGCCATGTTCTCCATCTGAAGCTCTCCTTGGCAAATGCCCATGATCTGGCACCTGCAATATCCTGGGATCTCCATTGCAACTGAGGCTGTTCTTTCACAAGTGACCTAGCTGTCTTCTGCAGGGACTCCAATCTTAGCATATGGGGCCTGGCCTCAGCTGTTCTTCATGATCCCTGAAATCCTGTATCTTTCATGCTTCTTAAGAAACCAACCCAGCCTTATAACCTCAGACCTAAAGTCTGTCCTGCCTATGGGATATGCTTGGATTGTGCCCAGCCCAGTTGTCATGAGAGAGGCTTCATCTAGCAACTGATGGAAACAGATGCAGACCCACAGCCAAACATTAGACAAAGTTCAGGAAATCCTATAGAAGAGGAGAAGAAATGATTGTAGGAGCCAGAGGGGTCAAGGAAAGCACAAGAAAACTCATAGAATCAACTAACATGGGCTCATAGGGGCTCACAGAGGCTGCACTGACAGTCAGGGAGCCTGTACGGGACTGACCTAGGCACTCTGCATACATGTTACAGTTGTAGGCACTCTGCATACATGTTACAGTTGTGTAGCTTGGTCCTCTTGTGGGACTCCTAACAGTGGGAATAGGGGCTGTCTCAACTTTTTTAGTGGCTTCTGAGACCCTACTCCTCATACTGGATCTCCTTGCCCAGTCTTTTTAAATTATTTATTGATTTTTATTGAACTCTACATTTTTCTCTGTTCCCCTCCCTGCCCCTCCCCTCCCCTTCAGCCCTCTCCCAAGGTCCCTATGCTCCCAATTTACTCAGG
>LOEQ01004861.1:115437-126845 GCA_001685075.1 Bramus lutescens | reverse complement strand
TTCTCCCAGCATTCTGTTCTGTCTAGTCCACCCACCTAAGGGCTGGCCTATCAAGAGGCCAAGGCAGTTTCTTTATTAACCAATGAAAGTAACACACAGACAGATGACCCTCCTACATCAGCAGTATAGCTGGGTCATATGGTAGATTTGCTTTTTTCTCTTTGAGAGTTCTGCACATGGGTTTCCATAGTGGCTGCACCTGTTTGCAACACCACCAACAGTGAATGAGTGCTCCTTTGTCCTTACATCCTCAACAGCATTCTTGAAGTCATAGCCATTTTCCCAAGCCGAGTAGATAGAAATTCTATGAGCAGATAAGGATACGAAAATCATATTAGGAAAGCTATGCCTGAGAACTCACTGGACAAACTAGACTTGGGAAAAGGGGACAGCTCTTGTAAAGAGGAAGGGACAGTTCTTAAAAAGAGGAACCCTGAGATGGTGGTCATGCCTAGCGGTCTGTCATCTTACCTATATTCAGTAGATAAATAACTCTCAACTCTCCAGTGAACTTCAACTCAGCTTAGTCCCCGCCATTTATGGGGCCTGTTTGAATTGCCACCTGTTTACCGCTTGTTTATATGTCTTGACTTGGTTCTACCCTTTACCCCCACACATTTCATGGTCCTGTACCTCACCTTGACAAGAAATTTGATTCAACACTGAGACTAGGCTCGAACCTGTGACCCTGCAGCTTGGCTCTGTGCTGGCCTTCAGGGGAGTTATTTATCTACATGCTGCCCAGACTCTCTTTATATCCCTCAGCCTCCTACTTCTGCCTTCAATAGGCCTTGTTGAGTACTTTGAATTCTCCTATGGCCTCCTTAGCTTTTTTTTTTAATAGCTATTTTGTGACATAGACGGACAGATAGATAGATAGATAGACAGATAGAGATGTTATAGGTATAATTACTGAGTGGTGTGTATGGTGTGAAATGTACCATGTGATCTGAGTTAATATTAGTAGTTAAGATTGAAATAAAACAATACGTGTTTGCTAACTGCTACCTAACAAGAGAAATTGAAAATATTTGGAGACTTGCAGCCAATAAAGTGACTTAGCTTGTGAATTCATTATGAAACACATTGTTACATTGAGGAAAAATACATGTGTGCTCGTCTATGTTTCTGACATAGCACACTCATGACAAATGACATAGCAAATACAATTTCAAAGAAGGTTATTCTAATAGCAGATCTTAAGACTAGAAATGTGGAGGAAGAAGGAAAAGAAGCTAACAGTTACTAGAGAAATCCTGACCCAGGGAATTCAGAAGGCACTGTAAATATGGAGTTTTAGAAGATTTAAACTAAGATTATCTCAAAGTGGTTAGAAAATTGATGTCACATACAACATTGGGGAAGTTGGACAGAGGAACTAAATTTTTGGGGTAGAATATTGTCTGGCTTATGAGCTAACTCCAACAGCCCTCTTGAGTGGAAGCTATTACTTCATGGCATAAAACCAACAGCATCAATTCAAATGGTAAGTCAGTAGTTCAGGGAAGAATGTTTAGTCAGCCATTCAGAACCACAGGTCTTCTGCCCTAGTTAACACTAGGTGTTAGGTATTTTTATCTGCTGATGTGAGTTTTAAAATAATCGAAAGCATTTTCTGATTGTTTTTCAAAGTTCTGAGGCTTAACTGGGTCTGTGTGGTAGGGTGTTTTACGGCTTGACGGACTTCAAGATGTGCTGATATCACATAGAGTACATAGACACATGGAACACTTTACCTTTTTATGTTTGCTCTGTGTAACAGCCCTAACTGTCCTGGAACTAGCTCTTGTAGACCAGGCTGGCCTTGAACTCACAGAGATCTGCTTGCCTCTGCCTCCTGAATACTTGGATTAAAGACATCCATCACTACTGGCTGGCTGTACTAGCTGGAGCTTTCAAATAAAGCAAAGCAATTTTGAGAAAACATTGTACAGGAAGATCAGTCTGAGCTTCCTTCATCCTATTCCCTTAAGGTATGTTGTAAGACCCTGATACAAGAGTCTTATTAACTGGAGGGAAGGAGTATCTTTGTCTTTCAGACAAGGATGCTGAGAGGCACCTGAACACATTTTGATAAAGTTTCTCCAGGCTACCCTTGGCTCAGAATGCTGTATGGTGTTATTCCATTCTTTATCAGATCTTAAGCTGGTCTGAATGAGAAATGTTCTCCATAGATTCATGTGTCTTAATACTTGGTTCCTGGTTAGCAGTTCCCTTTTGGGATGATTATGAAGGAAGTACATTACTGAGGGCTGGATTTAGAGTTTATATCCTGGTCCCACTTCCTGTTTACTCTCTCTGCTTCCTGCATACATAGGAAATTGACATGTGATCAGCCAGTTTCCCACTTCTGCCATGCAGTCTCGGTCATTACAGACTCCTAGCTCTTAGAAGCCTTAAGCCAACATAACCAACATAAGCCTTCTTCCTTAAATAACCTCTGGTCACAGTGCTTGATTACAGCAACAGAAACACAACGAATAGAAACCCACTGTTAAAGAACATAAATAGCCACGTGGTGGTGGTGATGCTTTTAATCCTAGCACTTGGGAGGCAGAGGCAGGCAGGTTTCAGTGAGTTCTAGACCAGCCTGGTCCACAAAGAGATTTCCAGGACAGTCAGGACTGGTAAAAACACAGAGAAACCCCAAACATAAAGAAGCTCCTTTACGAGCTTCGTTTCCTAACGAAAGGTCCCGTGTTGGTCATATTTACACTCAATACGTGTAGACCCTTTATTCATCTTTATCTTTGTTACAGCGATCTCAGCCAATGAGCCTAAAAAGTACAAAAGGTATGGTGTTTCCGTGGCCTACAGTTGACTATGGCTGAGGCATGAAAGTGAAGTGGTGGTCACTGGCTATTGGCCAGGAATTTAGTTGGTGTCGTTGGCTGGAACACCTGTGCCTCTCCACATACTTTAGACATCCTCCTTGTATGGTGGTTAGGTCCAAAAGCCAACGTCCCAAGAAACCAAGGCGAGAGTGTCATTTTTCTGACCTGATCTTAAAAATCTTATAGTATCACTTTGTCTACATTTACCCGTAAAGGCAATCACAAACAGATCTGCCTAGATTCAAGGGCATAGTTCACAGGACCCCCTGTTTGGTGGGAGAAGTGTCACCAGCACGTTATGAGAGGACTGTTCAGAATGGCGTTCTTTGTTTAGCTTTAGGAAACCTGCCACATGCATATTTGAGTGAATATAATTCTGATACCTTTTTTATTTTGAAGAATTTCTAAGGACGTGTAAGACCACAAACCTCAGTCTGGCAAAGGAAATTAAAAGTAGAAGGCTGGACATCTGGGTTTGATATCATCGCAATTAAACTTGCCAGGTTTGTAATTCTGAACTAAAATGAATTCCCACCCAGGAATGAAAATGTAAACTCAAAATTGTAGAATGGCTGAAACGGAATTCTTCACTAGAAAGCATCTAGCGCATTACTTCAACTCCAGACAATCTGACTTTAACACATTCCAGCGAGAATTTTTTTTTTAACCACCCTTTCTAGAATGTGGCCATACAAGGAGATTCTTCTATGGTCTTTCTTAATTGTGTACTCCAACTTCTTCAAATAATTCTGGACCTGCAATTTGTAAATGCTATCAGTAGGGACATTCTCATTGTCATAGCATTTTAGGTATTGCCAAAACCTAGGTCTGAATCTGAAATATGCAAATAATTTCTACCGGCTTCCAAGAACCAAAAACAAGACAAAAAGTTATTAGTCTCTTTAATATTGCTCTTAAGAATCTTAATCCTAACTATTCCAGGATCCTTAATTATAGGCTCACATTAATCTATACTGTTGAAACATAAGAATATTATATTGAAAAAAATTATGTTAAAAATTTTGTCTTTCCTATGTAAAAGCAGATCAAAGTAAGAGTGCTCAGACTTCTGCTGAGTATCCCAATTTTTGTATCATCTTCCACTCCACTCAGCTGCCTCCCCCATGTGCCTCTGTGTTAAGTCAGGGCTGGGCTTGGATCTGTCACACCACTCTCCCTACCTCTGTGCTAAGCCACACCTGCACTCTGATCTGTCACTTCACACGACTGCCTTTTCCATGCGAGTCTGTGTTAAGTCAGGGCTGGGCTTGGATCTGTCACACCACTCTCCCTACCTCTGTGCTAAGCCACACCTGCACTCTGATCTGTCACTTCACACGACTGCCTTTTCCATGCGAGTCTGTGTTAAGTCAGGGCTGGGCTCTGCAGTTCCTAGCTTGCAAATCAGTTACTTGGAATTCTGTGCGGATTGATGAGAATTATTCTGAGGAGACATTTAAAGCTCTCTCAGCATATCATTACTACTCTGTCATCATCATAATGGCTACCATTTTTATAAAATACTAAAACCAAGTACTTAAAAGCACTCTGTGCATGGTCGGGCTGAGAGCCACTTCGTTACAACAAGGGAAACCCAGGTAGGCAAGACACAGAAAACCAAACACAAAGCCTAAGGAGATGGCTCAGGGAAGAGAGAGTTTGCTATGCAAACATGAGGACCTGAGATCAAATCCACAGTACCCAAGAGAAAGTCAGGCATGGCTTCACGTGTCTATAATTCTAATGTTGAAGAGCAGAGGCTTTTTCTCTGCTCCTGGGGCCTCACTGGCCAGACAGCCCAGTTAATATCTTGTCTCTTAGATTCAGTTAGCATCAAGGAAAAACAGAATAAATTTCACAGAGGTTTGGAAAGAAAAACAGTAGATTGGTATTTATTCATTTACCAAGCTAATAAGAATTTATTGAGGATACACTCTATTTCAGGCATTGAGGAAAAAAAAAAAAACAAGTACTCCACACACTCTGAGCACGGGATGAGAAGTCAGGGTCAAGTACAAGAGACAGCTATTTCTAATCCATATGGCATATTTGATAAGCTATTGCTGCTGAATTCCTTTCCATATGGAAGGAAGACAGATGACTCATTATTAAGGATGAGAAGACATCACGGTTTACAAACACATTATAGAAACTGTCAACAGTATAGGTCCAAAGTGTGAAAGAATTCTTGTCCTGGTGAGCACTTGACTCTGACAGATGGCTGTTTTCTAATAATGGAGAATGTCTAATAGTGGGGAACAAACAGAACTTCTTTTTAAATAGCTCAAGTGAGTAAATGAAACTACCAAATCTTTACAAACTATCTTCTCTTCCATTAACATTAACAATTTTCACTGGTTTTCAAGAACGCATCATTCTTTCTCTTTTTCCAGGGCCCTGTAATCAGTGTGTACGTTGGCCATGTGAACCATAACAAGCATTTTTATCCCCCTTGGGTGGAGAAGGCTTCTGTGACAAGTCTTCAAGACAGTTGTGGACACTGGCTGCATGGTAGCATCTTTACACTAAAATGCTCAGAAGAAGTTTTCTCAGTTCCTCAAGTAGCACGTTATGAAACTCCCCAGAACTCCTGACAGTACATATAGAACTTTCTGGAGCTCTCCTGACAGGCTGTGCGACGCCTGCCCTGTTCAATCTTAGACAATTCAATCCTGAACAGTTCGATCCTAGAGAGTTCAATGAATGTCCCCAAGCAGTGGAGTTATAAAGAAGGTTGCTGCCAATATGTCCCTNNTAGGGTCATGGCTCGGGCCTCATTTCATCCTCCAATGCTCCCTCCATGAAAGCTGCAGACTGCCCCAGCTCTGCAGCATCCTGAAGACCCCTTCTTGTCTTTGGCACCCTGTTAGAGAATGATGATTTAATAGGCAATTCCGACAGCTTGGTGAACACTCTCAGGGGACCAGACATTTCGGGACCTGTTTAGACAGTTAATGAAAGTAGACAGGAACAAGCTGAAGTTCAATTAAGTTTGCAAAGACCATCAATAGGGAAAACCTATGAAACAAGCTATGGGGTGGATTGTGTGGACCACAGAGCAGGCACCTAGGTATTTTCCATTTTGCCTGGGAGCAGACGATTAGAGGCATTCTATCCTGTCTTCCAGCTTTTAAATTGCTTCTTCTCACTGTACATGGAAAGAAATCTCTAACACTCAATGTCCAGCCTGTAGAAATTATATTTTTCAAAGACATCTCAGTGGACTGGCACTCAGTGCTCAGGTTTCTGTGATGAAAAGACCAGGGAAGGATGACTTAAGAGCAGACATAGTTCCCACAGTTCTGGGTCTGAAGACCTCAGACCAAGGTGCCAGCTGATTTGTTTGGCTGATGATAGCCATCTTCTTAGAGTGCAGATGGATGCCACTTTTTAAATGCTTTAATAATTAGTGTATATTCATTGTTCACAATAGTTTTCATTATGACAGTTATGACACTTTCATATATGTATATACACATATTATGTGTTTCTTCATATTTGCTCCTATTACCTACTCTCATATCTCTTCTTTTTCTATCAAAATACGGTTATTTCTTCTACTCTTTACATACAAACATGCATATATACCTACATTGAGATTCTGTATATGTGAGACTGTTGTAGGAGGCCTCTTGTTTGTTCCCAGATGCTCAACCTTGAAATAACCACAGAGAAACTGTATTGATTAAATCACTGTTTAGCCTGTTAGCTCTAGCTTCTTATTAGCTAGCTCTTACATCTTAATTTAACCCATTTCTATCAATCTGTGTATCGCCACGTGGGTGTGGCTTACTGTCAAGGTTCTGTCTGGCATCTGTCTCAGGCGGGGCTTCGTGGTTTCTCACTGACTCTGCCTTCTTTCTCCCAGCATTCAGTTTAGTTTTCCCTGCATAGCTCTATTCTGCCCTGTGCAGGCCCCAAACAGTTTCTTTATTAACCAATGGTATTTACAGCATACAGAGGGGAATCCCACACCAACAGACAATGTGATTTTTGCATGAGTCTGCTTATTACAGTTGGCATCACAGTCTTCAGGTCTACCCTTTCCACCAAATACTATATAATTTCCTTTTTCACTATGGATGAGAAGCAGCACCATTTCTTATACATGTTTATATATGTACATTTTTTGTCCATTCTTCTGTTTATGGGCATTTAGGCTGGTTCCATATCTTACCTATTATGAACAATGCAGCAATAAGCATGAATATTCAAGTATCTCTGTGGTATACTGGCTTAATTTCCTTTGGGCATATATCCATTGTTTTGAGAAATCCCTATACTGGTTTGTATAGTGGCTGTTCTAATTTGCATGCCCACCAGCAGTGCATAAAGGTTCATTTTTCCATGCACCTCTACCAGATTGGCTGATGTCTCTTCTTTCTTTCTTTCTTTCTTTCTTTCTTTCTTTCTTTCTTTCTTTCTTTCTTTCTTTNCTTCCTTCCTTCCTTCCTTCCTTCCTTCCTTCCTTCCTTTCTTTTTTGTTTTTTTGAGGTAGAGTTTGTCTATAGCTTTGGAGCCTGTCCTACAACTAGCTCAAGTACACCAGGCTGACCTCAAACTCACAGAGATCTGCTTATCTCTGCTTCCCGAGTGCTGCCTATTTTCTTAAGGATAGCTGAGATGCTTGTCTTGCTCATTTACACAGCCAATCAAGCTTCACTCATGCCTTCTCTTAAAAGGGCATATGTTAATCTTATCATGAGTGTTGTATCCTCATAACCCAATCACCTCCCATGTTAGTCAGGGTTTGCTGGAGGAACAGAGTGTATATAATAAAAGATTTGTTACATTCGCTTACACGATAGGGGTACTATGTAGTTCAACAACAGATGGCTGGCTGTGCTGCTGGAGAGGGGACCAGGCAATTGCTCGATTCATGAAGCTGGTTGCCTCAGTAGTCTCGGTCCAGCACTAAAGGTCTGAAAGAGTCCTGAAAAGTCATATGTAGGAGTTCACTTGGAAGAGTCAAGGAAGAGAGCACCTTATGCTAGCAGATGACGGTAGGACCAACCAAAACACTCATTCAAAAGGAAAACAGTGTCTTCCAGTGTCCAGATGGCTCCAAGCCTCTGGAGCTTGCCATGCAGAGTTCATGCAGATCTTTCTCTGAAGTCACTGTCCTATAAGCCAATGTCCCCACAAACTCACAGGTATGTTTTACCTGCCCTAGACAGTGAAGTGAGAAACCAAGAGAATCAATCATATTTCCCAAAGGCCCCACATCTGAATTCTGTTCCATGAAGAGCAGGGTTTTTGTATATGGATTTAGAAGAGAAGAGATGCAATAATTAGCCCACAGTAGCCAAGAAGCCTTTACATGTTCTTATGGGACAGAATAGAAATGAAGAAATATGTTTTGAAAAGTGGCTTACGTAGGAAACTTAAGCCCTTTCTAACTCAACTTTCTTTAAGAATTGACACAGGCTTGAGTGGGACTCAAATTTCCAATTTCAACATGGTAATAATATTTTAAAGTAGGGTTCATTATCCACAAACATTTCATGGAAAATGTTTCCATAAACACAAAGTTGCTCATTCAAATTTAAAAAGATAATTAAATGATGGGACTGTAATCTGAACCAAGCTTCATTCTCAGTTTTTTCTTAAGTTCAGAACATTGATTTCACAGGATGTCTGACAAGAGGAACTCTGGACCCAGAGAATGAGTTAATGATGCCAATGAGGACATTGTTTAGAAGTATCAACACAACACACATTCTCCTGATTCACATTCTCATTCCAGTCCACAGAGTCTTCTGCTTGTTTGACCAGATTCCAGATATTTTAAATACATCTTTGTAAAAGAGATGGGAAACACCAGAATGAATCAGTTTGGTTAAATAATTGCCATAGTCGAGAAGATAAGTGGTTATGATTTTTGGTGATGATGATGATGATAATAATTCCTACCTTTGATACTTTTTGAGTCTTATGCAGTTTGACATAGAACTTGTGTTCCCTTGGAATGTGAGCATGTACCAAGATTGAGCATGATGTAATAAATTATCTGTCAGTTAGGCCGTTAACAGGGACTCTTAGAGCCCACACTGTCTGTCAGTGCACTTCTGACTAACACAAATATAAGAAAACTTGAATCTACTACAAAATACCAGGTCATATACTTGTGCTTGTTCCCTCTTTCCCCCAGATTCAGTCTTGAATTCTAAATAAGATTATCTTGTTCCACGTTTCGTTAAAAAAAAAACAAAAACTAACAGGAGTCTGAGAACAGAGAACACAATAGACACCTTCTCTCTTTGAGGACCTTAATAAAATACTGTGACAAAGGTTGACATTTCTCTCCTTTGGAGGATGCAAAGAGCAAACAAAGGGATGGTCACAGAAAGAAGCCACTCAGAGGCACCATCTACTTACAGATTTCTTATTTTCGGCTGCCGTTTGTTTCGGTGCCTGACTTGTTTGGCTAGACATGTTCCCGCTGCAGCTCTGGCTTTCACAGAGCAGTCTTCCCAGAAGCAGAGCAGTGAGCCGGGATGGAAAACATCATGGCCACAGATCCTGGCTAATCTAATTACTTTAACGTCTTAAATGAGGCATTTCAAATGTCTTCAGCAAGGCCATCAGCCATGGATGGAGCAAAGGCTTATTTTTAATGTTGTGACCTGGGCCATGGAATTCTGTTACTAATTTAGAATGCTTGTCCTGTGAGTTCAAATCTTCGGCATCTGCTGCCACCCACCATGAGCTTTGTTCAGGCCAAAATCTACTTGGGGTGAAATCTGAAAGCTGAGCAGCTCCACAGGGAGCCAGCAAGGCCCGGGAGAGAGGTTGTTGTTCAGGGCTTTGTTTAGACAGGGCTCCAACTTTGAAAATCACATGTCTCGGATATGAGAATTGGAAATCATTTTGGTGAATATTCACCCCATTTTCCTTCCTGTTGAGGGTACAATGGGCTTTCTAGCCTTTTGAATTTGGGATTGACTATGAACTGTTAGCAGGTAAATAACTTGGCACACTGTGATCAGAAAAATGAAATGGTTTTTCGTCTCTTGCTACTCCTCCTTGAATTTCAGTCAAAATATAAAAGGAGAAGAAACGGACTTAACATTGAGCACCACAGGCATTAGTTGACATCCAGATCTGTGACTATGATATTAACACTTATTGCAATGTTATTTGGATATTTGATATATAGCATAACCTCAACAATCAACTGACTTACATATGAATAAATTGAATGAGCTATGTTTTTATCAGTTGGTTGTATATGTATGTAAAATAACCTGATAATCTGATAATTTAAACTCCCTCATACAAGAGAGATTTAGTTAACATCAATCTGAAAAAAATGAGTGGCTTGGGACACAGTAGGTACCAGCTTTTTTCCAAACAGAGTAAAGGTAAGAACTAGGGTTAGTAGACACCCAAGGGTGGTTGGTGGTGAGGTGTTTAAATTAATTACTTGCTTCTTCTGCATCTGACTGGTGACTGTGTCTCTGCCTTTCCTCTTCCCAGAATTCTCCTAGTCTGTTCACCTGCCTATTCTTCCTACCTGGCTACTGGCCAATCAGCGTTTTATTAAACCATTACGAGTGACAAATTTTTACAGTGTACGAGAGCATTCTCCCACACTCCCTAGCAATGTGCTTTTGGTCAGGTTTACAGTACTATAATATGGTTTTGTGTGGAGTGGGCCTCTAAACCAATCAGAGAATAGCTGGTTACACCATTGCTAACTTGCCACTGTTGTACCAGTGGGTACCTTTGCCTGATCAGTCTTTAGAGTTGCATGCTGAGTATGACTTTTGACCATTCTGTCCAGCAGCCTGCACAGCACCTTCCAGCAAACTAAGAGCTGCCCAGCAGGGAAGTAGTCTTCAATCTTGGTTCTAGTGACCAATGTAAATGGTGTCTTCAGCAACTGAGTCTTATGATCTAGGTCTGGTGGGAAAAAACCTGTAGTGTCTGGGGGGGGTCTTCCAAGCTACCTGACTTACTTCAGGGTGGTAGCCTGTTACTGGTACTGAGTTTTAATAACATGTTTTCTGGGAACAGTTTTATGCATCCATGCATTTAAACTGTTGATTTTCTTTTCTTATCCGTCAGGTTTCTCTCTGCTTCTTCCACGCATCCTTATTTTTAGTTGATCCTTTCTTCGCCCTTATCTCCTTGTCCCTACCAGTCTTAAGCCTTTCCCTTCCCCCAGGATTCTTTCTTCTATTTTCTCATCAAATATGTTCTACCATCACACAGCCACCTGGTTTTCTCCCCTCTCATGGACTTTATTCTGGTTTCTAGGCTTCTACAAACATTCTCATCTAAACACACATGTGTAAAAATTAGAAGCCACGATCCACGTATGAGTGAGAACATGCACTGTTTCTCACTTTGGCCTGGGGTTAGATTACATTAAACTATTTTCCAGTTACAGCTATGTTGCGGGAGCTCCTTCCGCTCCTTCAACCAATAGCTGCTAAGATACCAGCCCTTTGGGGCGTGGTCTCCCTCTCTTTAAAAAAGCAGCAACTGCCCTCCGCTCGCTCTCTGGCTTCTGGCTACACCACACCATAGACACATATTCAGGTTTTCAATGGGCTACTGCCCTGAGCT
>LOEQ01004861.1:58464-81512 GCA_001685075.1 Bramus lutescens | reverse complement strand
TGTGTTGTTATTTTGGGGTATAAGCTAGCCGTGCGGGAGCCAGGCGGGAGGAAAAGCAGGCCTGCTCTCCCCTATCACTACATCATACTATACGTTAAGGCAGTGATGGCATCCTTAGCAAACCACTTGGGTCAGCTGTGGGGCAGTTCCAGGCCTCTAGAGTTTTGTTTTGGCTCTAGGACACCATTCTCTTACAGGACCCTGCTATTGAGGCCCAGGAATTTTCTTTTTTCAGTGGGTACTGTCTTTTGACTCAGCTGTCATCTATTAGAGCTAAGAATCAACATGATTATGAATGTGGAAAACAATTTTGATTTTGCTAAACACTCCAGAGGTACCTTGTCTAATGAGATATTGTGATTGTTCTCAGAATGCCAAAGTACAAGTCTGCGTCTTTGAAGGCTCATGCTTTGGTCGAAGGCAGGTTAAGGGAACTATTTTGTAATCAGGAGGGAATACATTTTCAGCACATTATTCAAAAAACTCCCATCATTCATCAAATGAAGGAACAGAAGCTCACCACCTAAGTGACTTCGAAAAGAATCAATTTGAACCTAAATTTTTGCCTCCTAATGTAGACTGCACCCCCATTGTTCCAGACAAAGCCCTTTCTGTGGAAAGACAAAATGTTCAAAGACCCTGGTAATGGTATATGCCAAGGAAAGACTAGCAAATCCTTCCAATATGTTTTCCTCGATTTCAAAGTTGCTTTCCTAGGATAAGTGGGAAGTCTTTCACTGAAATGTGACCCCAGGGAGAGACCCCATGGAACAGTCTTCCTGACACGCTGTCCTTGTAACAAGAGTAGGGTTTTGTGGAAAATTATAGGGACTCCCAAGCACTGCCATTAGCCCAGTCTATTTCTAACCCTTTGCCGGGAGTTCCTCTCTCTCTATGATCCGTTTGGAAGATGCTGGCTTTCCACTCTCCCTGCGTAATTCTTCAGTTTGTAGCGTCTGTTTATTTGTTCAGCTGGCTGTTCCTCTGTTTGCCATTAGGAGTCTAATTTAATTTGACTATTCCTGTAAAAAGCCAGAGGCTATAAAAAATGGCAAGCAAGTGGAAAAGTGGAATAAGTGCAAAAAAAATCATAGTTGAAAAAAGAAAAGTTATTACAAATTGTAAACAATCTGGCAAATTGCTAAACAACAAGGAAACACAGACCCGGAAAAAAAGTTAGAGTAACTTAATGGCAGCAATAATTACAATTCATCAAAAGCTTGTTGCTCTTAGAACTTTTCATGTAGAATGATACTAACTTTAGAGTGTCTAAACTGAGGGATTTGCTGGAATTCGAGAAATAACATGAATTCGTGGATTAGACTTGGGATGAAGCCACAGAGATAGAACCATCACTGTCTGTGGAGACATGGTGTGTGTTTCCTGAGTAAAACCTTTAACATGCAAATTTTGACATACACCAGCCACATAAAAGACTCAGCTGATTTTGCCAGTTGTCACTAGTTTATAACACCTTATTGACCTTAGCGTGAAGAGCAAGGACATGTCTGCCAATGGTGATTGATGCCCTCTAGAGAGACAGGAAGAAATAAAACACCAGAGGAATTCCACTCTTCAACCACATAAACCCGAAGATGATTAGTAGGAAGTCTTAAGGACTAAAGGATTATTCAAAGGCCAATTCTAGATTCAGCAGCTATTTCGTTAGAAATATTTCCTGAGAGCAAGGGTTACATTCACTCTCTGGATTTATCTCCTGCAGGAATCGACATCTAAAGCAAGTCCAGGCTCCAGTGGTGAAAGTGGCTAACTCGGGTAAAGCTCTTCTCAGTGGAACACCATCTGCAAGTCTTGGGTTCTCTGAAGGCTTTTCACAAAGAAAGAAGCTGCCCTTGTGTGGGTCTCAGCTCAAGCAAGTCTTACCGTCTGCGCATGCCTTGATGCTGGCCCCTTCTAAGACCTAGGAAGCATGGGAAGAGCCCAGCCTCAGCCCTAGCACAGACCACTGTCTTGACTCAGCCTGTGCATTGCCTTTAGAAAACACCGAGCAGCCTCTGTCACATGTCTTAGAATGAACTCAGACATATCCCTGGAGACTGCCCTTCTCTCCATCACCTAAAATTAGTTTAGGTTTTTCTTTTTTTCTAAGTGTGTATTTCGAGAGTGGTAAGCTGTCCTAGGGTTTTATCAGGATAGTGGATTTTGGTGCTTAGGGAATGAGTGTGTCCTAATTATATACTCACTCCTAAACACATGCTTATGTCTCCTGCTTAAATTGCTGTGGTTTAGGGTTGACCATTTGCAGCTTGATTGGAAATGGAGCTGGATACTCTTTCCCTGGTTTCATGGGCATCAAAGGGATTCTCATTGCCAGGGGCCTAAATTCTCCACCCAAGGTGAAATTGAAATGAGCATAGGATTTCTTAAGGACAGCAAACTGAAACAGAGCCAAGTAGGAGGTATATGAGTGAGGTAGGCTGCGTGGTAATTGTGGTGAACACAGACACCATGACTGGGCTGCAAATGGCGGTTATCCACTCTTCCTGATTAGATTGCTGATCTACATGCCTGAGTGTGTCTTATCTGATTTTTCATAAAAAAGATAGAAATATGGATTTTGCATTAGATCTGATTTTTCAGCCTTGGCCTCTAAACTCAGAAATTCATAAAACGTGAGATAGGTCAATAAACAACTTCTAGAGGATCTGGGGAATATACTACTATATGTGCTGCCTTTGAAGCTGAAATGTTGTTACCTCACTTAGCCAGGGCCTCTCCACGCAGGGACTGGCCTCCATCAAAAGTCTCACTACTCTCCTTTGGCATCTGCTACACCTAACTGGAAGTGCCTAACTGTGGAACATGTTGACAGTTCTAACTAGAAGGTTCGTTGAGATGTACAGAGTTAGGGTCTGGCTAATCTCACTGCTTAATGTTTTTTTTTAAATTCATTTGCAAATTCTTTATAATGAAGTTTACTGACTGTAGCAACTCAGATCCAGGAAGATAAATGCTCTAGGTTCACTCTTATATGTGGTTCCTCCCTCAGATCTTCAGATGACTGCATAACTTGAAGTAGCTACAGAAATCAGAAAAATAGAAAAGGACGGTGGGGGTGGAGGGAGACAGAAAGAGCTCAGGAGAGGAATAGCAGGTTATGGGGCCTATAAAGTGGAGTGGAAAAAAATGGGAGGGTTCATCTTGGGAGAAAAAAAGGATAGCAATACAGGGAAAGGTGAAGGGATAAGGAGTAAACAACACTGAGGATGTTTGAAAAAGCCATAAGGAAACATTTTATGTTTACCTAAAGTTACATATCATATGTGTTTGTGTGTGTGAATATGCTAATACTGTTATGTTACTAGGGGTGTTAATACACACTTTCCTTTCACAAGCATCAGGGTCTTTGTACTGGAAATATCAGACAAGAGAAACATTCTCTTGAGATTTGGTCAGGGAAGCCTAAGATACTCCCTCACAAACCAATATAGATGGCTATTGCTATTGTTTCTTGGTTACTTCTCAGACTTTGAAGTTAAATCCCTATTGCTGAAGACACCATACACATTGAATGTAGGACTTGCAGGATATGAGCTAGATCTGACTGAAAAGCCTTCTTGCTGTAGTTTGGATCTCATAGTACAGGAAGGTGCCATGCAGGCTGCCAAGGAAGAAAAAACAGCCAACATCTATACCCAGCTGTGATATCTACAAAACACAATAATAGCCAGTATGCCAAGATACCCCTAAAGGTGCAGTAGGGGCACTTATATCTTGGGAATAACCAATTACTCTCTAATGGAATTAAAACCTGTTCACCAGGAGAGAATTCATACCCATTCATGTAAACTTAGCCATCTACCCATGACTGTTGATGTCAAGGAGTCTAGAGGAGAACCTCCTGCTAACATTTTCCTAAACTAACTATACCCTAAATGCTTATCCGTATACAGCACAGATTCAGTGGAGCTCTCACCCTCATCAAAGAATCATCTTCTAAAGCAGATAGAGACCCATACAGAAAGCCACAAATGCTCAAAATGTAGAAAATAACTGCGCTCCCGAGCCTGGTCCGTACGTCTACAACACAATCTATGAACACGTCAAAACAAGTCCCCAACAATGGCAATATTCGTTGAGATGCCCAAACGGAGAAGGGAAATCTCACAGAACCCCGCCTTTAAGTGAAGAGTTATGTTATAGGCAATTGATTATGGCTGAGAGAGGGAGACTCAGTTTTCTCTGGGGGTGAGACTCTGGTAGGTTACCCAATACCGACGAGCAACACTAAATACATATGAGCAACAGTAAATGGGCTCAGCAGGTTTTTTCTCCATTTATATGTATGTATACATATAACTATAATCATTAAAGTAAAAAGAAAACAAGAGAGAATATACATGAGGGGAGAAGGAAGGCTTGCAGGCAGAGGAAGGGAGCAGAGGGGGTAGGAAGCCAGATGTGCAAATGGGTGATTTAAGATGATCAAAGTATATTATAAAAAACTTTACCAAAAATAATAGGCACATAGGAGCACCACTGTATTTCAACCCCTTTGACAATGTGGCTCAAGTGTGACGCATGTTAAGGAAGGAACCCGATATTCTGAATTATAATGTGGAGATAAGCTGGGAACACTCATGCATGATTGCTCTATTTTCTGAAGTAATTTCTGACTCTGTTTGTCACAAAGTTAGGATTATACAGATAAATTCTGACAAACATAATTTATGTTGTATAATTTCCATTGACATTCATGAAATGATAAATATATACTATTATACTATACACTACTGTATTACTATAGATATTGTAAATTTGATTACTATAGATATTGTAAGATATTGAATTTCTCCTATTCATGATTTACCTTTATTAGCCAGTTTTTGTACCATGAGGGATGGACTCTTAAAGCTGCTATAAGCTTTTTTGCTTATTCTGTATTTAAAGTAAAAACTAGAGAATAATGCCAACTACAAATCTTGAATACTTTAAAGCTATTTCATGGCTATAAGAAAGAGGTGGTGTTATGAAACCCAGGGGCATTATTACTTCTCATAAATCATTATCATTTTTTCTTTGACAAGGAAACTATAGAAATGTCTTCCAACGGGGTTTAAAATATACTGTATCTATGGTTTATGACTTTAGTGAAACTAATTTCATAACCACAGGGTCAGGTGACTTCAGCTCAGTTCTCTCGTAAATCATTTTTAAAACACTACTCCCTTTTTCTTTGCTTGGGTAAGAAGGTAGAGATAACAAGCAAAAGCTGACCTTTTGCACCTCCCTTATTAGGTGTTCCTATCCTGGAAGGGCTTAAGAAACTTGGAAGGGGGGTAGACGTGCCTCTAAATTGCTCAGTGCAGAGGATTAAAATCCTTTCTGATGACCCCTGGATTGATCAATGGTAAACAGCATAAGAAAGCTGTGATTCACCTTACTGGGACAGGAAAGTCCACTGGGTTCCACTAACCCTGTCCTGTTCCCAGGTAGCTACACCAGTGAGAGAGCCAATCTAGTCTCACATCACATATGACATGTGCTTTGAAGTGGACAGTGGGCCCTGACCTGTGACTCAGTTTCTGCTTCCATCTAGTCTTCTCTGCCTTCGCTACTAAATATAGTTCCTCATGACCTCATAAAGCCAGATTTGAAAGGCGTATCTCTCTGTACCTGGCACTGTGACACAAGATAGTCACAGAGACAGGAACAAGACACAGACTCTTTTTACAAAGTCTCCAGATTCATGGGAAAATTTCATATCCAAAACGATATATGAGAAGCTGGCAAGTACCATGATAAGATTCCACCCAACAGGCAAGGAGGAAACAGTCACTCGTCCTTGACATCAAAAGGCAGGAATTACTGAAGACTAGAAGTGTCAGACATCATCAAGTGCTGGTTTTATTTAATATTTTTCCAGATGACAGCCACTGAAGTTCAATAAAAACTCAATGTGTCACTGTCATTTTCATCTAGTTACATTCTAAGGTGACTATAAGAGGAAAAGTGGAAGAGCTGGGTGAAGCATAGTAATGCATTCCTGTAATCCCAGGAACTCAGTAAGGGGGGGCAGGAGGGTCATCAAGAGGATGAGGCCAGTCCAGACCAGAAAGGGATATACAGTTAGACCTCTTGTCTCAAGTAAACAAACAATACAAATTAAAGAATTCGAGACAGGTTTTTAAAAACCTGAATATGTTGTCTAGTTTTATGCTCACTAATATAAAACACCCTAGCAAATACCTCATGATAAAGCAGAGACTAATAGCCTAATCAATCATAAAATCATAAAATTATGTGTAATTTGTTATGTGATACATAAATGCCACTCTGAAGATGTAACAACATAATTCCTACAAATGAACTCCTCCTTATGAATTACTGTTTCAACACATGCTAATGAAAAATAAGCATAAATATGAGACATTTTATTGGTGGCACAGGCCTGTCAGGTCAGTTACTCAAGAGGCTGAGCCCAGAGAATCAAAAGTTCACAAGACTGTCTCAAGATAACAAAGTAAAAAAGGGCTGAGGATGTACTTGTAAGAGAAAACTTATCTAGTAAGCACGAAGCCCTGGTTTCAATCCCTCGTGTGGCTGAAAATAAGATAAATATGACATATTCAGTTGCCATTAAAAATTTCAACTTTGAGTTGTCTACCTTCTTGAGATATGGGAAAGCTCCCCTGTTTAATTTTTCCAGTAAGAAGTGGTTTGAAAATGTGTCAGGGCCTCTCCAGTTTCACAAACCCACAAAGACAATGTGCTTCTGGTCACACAATAATGACTCAGCACAGAAGTGTCCAGCACAGGTCAGGCAAAGCATGTTGGTCCCACAGACTCAGAGTCTCCAGAACTATCAACGCTGCCAGGAATCAAATTCTCATGTTGACCCTAAACTTAGAAAAGCCTAAAGATGGATTCCACTTATCTGAGTCTTATTAGTTGGTGCTGATGATGCCAAAGTCTAAGAAGTCTGTTTCTTGGAGAGAACCTGCACGAGATCCTCATTTAGATGAAGCAATGGCAGTCAC
Source organism: Bramus lutescens (assembly GCA_001685075.1). Taxonomy (NCBI): domain Eukaryota; kingdom Metazoa; phylum Chordata; class Mammalia; order Rodentia; family Cricetidae; genus Bramus; species Bramus lutescens. Next base: position 74,511 of record LOEQ01004861.1, on the reverse strand, counting down.
TCTTGTATTTAGTGATGGTGTCTTCAAAAATGTAATGCTAGATGTCAATGTGTTTCTTACCCCTGCACAGCTGGTAATTGTCAAATATAAAGACGCTATGTATAATACTCCCAAAATTTACATGGCTGTAGTGGTAGCATTATATGTTTATTTTTTTATTTTTGGTGGCATTATCAGCCACTTGTCAATGCATAGCTCATAATCCTTTGGCCCAGCCACTGAAGCAAAGTCTATCATCTCCTTCCAGCTGCATGCATCTCTAGCAGAGTTGCAACTGTATCAAATTGCTATGAAACAGTTAACTCCTGGCAAGAAATACTCAAAGGTAAATATTCTGTAGAGTCTCCCAGGATGCTTAGGAGACTGAAAACAAGTTGCCCATAGTTGTAATTTGCTGGCCCAACCCATACCTTTGAATAACTTCCTTCCTCACCAGATTGTTTTCCTGGTTTTAGTGTAGTGATGCCAGACACACCAATCTAATTTAAAACGATGTTTGTATCAGGGCCTATTTGCAGAGAACCCAAATTAAGTCACTTACTGAGCTTTTAGTTTGAATGAATCAGCTAGCACATACACGTTCAAACTAAAAGCTCAGTTAGTGGAAATTAGCAGATTTCCTTTCTTTTGGGTCTGGTGTACACTATCTCCTAATGCATGTTGCTATTATCTGACTTTCTTAAAAAACATTCGAGAGACCTTTCATATATTGTCCAATGTCTTCATCTAATTTGACAAAAAATGCTCCACCAAAACTCATAGTACACAGATCCATATGGGTTTGAAACAGGTTACAGTCAAACAGCACTCTAATAAATTTGAGTTTGAGTATATCTTGTCTCTAACCTTCCGCAGAGACCCTACGCTCAGGGTCACACACAAAACATAACAGAGCTCTAAGCTGGTGAGAACTAATTTCCATGGAGAAGAGAAGTGAATACACAAGAGAACTGACGAGCTGTGGCTGGAACATGGGCAGAACCTGGCAACACAAACCTTTTCCCTTCCCTGTGGCAATACATGGAATAGATAGACACAGAGAGGAAACTGTCAATTAGTCCAGGTGCTGTTGTTATATAACATTTCAAGTAAAAGAAAAGAAGCTGTCAGGAAAGGTTATGTTCCACTTTTAAATAAATAAAGCATGTGTGACATGTGAGTATGTTCAAAGTCAGTGTATCCCACCCAAACAAGACACAAAGTACTTAACAGGTAATCTGCTATTGCACTATGGTTAATAGCGTAGGCTATTCACGAAAATAGACTTTATACTAAACAACAGTCAAACACTAATGCTGGAGATAACAATGTATATTTAAAAGATGCATCTTTCTATATTTTCTGTCTCCAACAAATTAAACATTCATTGACTTTTTCTTCTTAGCTGTCTTTTAAGCAAATATTTTTGTCTGAAACACAAGGACCTAATTCACAAATGATTTAGACTTTGCTTTTTACTTTTAAAAGCTTAAGCACCTTATTCTCTGCTAGCATTTTCTTTTCCTTTTTCACAAGCCATTCATATAAATGCACGCGTTACACTTGTTTGCCTCCTATACGTATGTTTTCATTTCATTCTTATGAGCAAATAGTACCAACATTTTAAGTCAAAATGCTACTAATAAAAACAGAAGGCCCAATTTAAAATATAGCCCTTTGATTTAAATGTAGTCAGAAAAAGAACAAATTTGCTGATCTCTCCCCTTTACTAGTGAAAGCTACTTTAGGAAGTAAGAGTGCCATGAAAGTAAGATGGATATAGATTGCGTTGTAGGAAAGGCATTAGGTCCTTCTGCATGTCCTTCCTTCTCTTGTTCCCGCTGTCTCCCCAGTGTTACACATTCTAGCAGGCAGTTACTCAGTTGCATTATCTGCCACCCATGAATATAATTAACTTGCTCTAAGGGATTCTGATAGAGGCTACACTGGGAAAAAAGAAATGTCTTCAACAAGAAATACCCGAATACCATCTCACAGTTGGGAAGATAGGTTTTTAAATATCCCATACTAAACCATCAGGAAGTTCACATACATATGAAAAATTTAGATACATGAGTTTGAACAGAATTGTTATGCTTTATTAACATGGACATAAAGAGTTAAACAGAGAGACTACTTTTGCTACTGCTTTTTGTTTGTGAACACACTTATTTGTGCAGGTTTTCAGCTCTCTCTGTCTCTCTGTCTCTCTCTCTCTCTGTCTCTCTCTCTCTCTGTCTCTCTCTCTGTCTGTCTCTCTCTCTCTCTCTGAATTAGAACTCAACAACAAAGTTCACTCTCCTAACTACTGACCTTGGTGTTAGGTGAATTGACTAAAACATACCTGTGGCTGTTTGAAAGAAAATTACCCCCAAAGAGAGTGGCACTATTAGAAGCTGTGGCTTTGTTGGAGTAGGTATAACCTTCTTGGAGGTATGCCACTGTGGTGGTAGGCTTTGAGATCTCATATATGCTCAAGATCCCATCCAGTGTCTCAGACTACTTCCTGTTGCCTGTGAGTCAAGATGCAAGAACTTCTCAGCTCCTTTTCTAGCACCATGCCTGACTGAATGCTGTCTTGCTTCTTGCCACGACAGTAATGAACTAAACCTCTGAACTGTAGGTGAATCACCACAATGGAATGTTTTCTTTTGTAAAAGTTACCATAGTCATGGTGTCTCTTCATAGCAATAGAAACCCTAACTAATACAATGCTCTTCCTTCCCAGTAGAAACTGGGGGCAAGATGAACTAATCAATAAGGAGCAGGATGCCATTGTTGTAAGTATTCAGGTACAAGTGCTTTGCCTAGTTGTCTCGCCTGGGCAACAGTTGGAGACACTAGATTGTGTCTCAGAAAGGAGGCACAACAGCATAAGAGGAACTATTAACCATGTTTCTGCTGCCTTTTTTGGACACCCCTGTTGTCAAACCATACTACCTTGAAACCAGGAATTGGGAAAAAGGGAGTGGGCTTTTTTGCTTACTGAAGTCCCCTTTAAAATAAAGCCTTATTTTTAAAAAAAACCTACTATCCATTAGGGTATTTTTATTTGATTACTTGTTAGGTAAATCACCCCCCCCAAACACATTGAAAGATACACAAGATGCTTTTACTACGGAAATAGTTAAGCTATGCTATTACAAGAAACCCCATGAAGTCCACCCTTAAAGCCCATAGCACTTCATCGGGAACGTATTATAGTGGACCATATGACCCTGGACATCTCTGCCACAGATAGTCTGAATTATTCAAGGGAACCAGGGCTCTCAGTGGGACTAATGCAGCCTTTTACCATCCAGCTTAGCATGGTCTGCGTCATTCTAGCAAGGACCATCTGTGACCTCTCACTTTCATTTAAAAGATTCCATTTCTACACAACATCACAGGTTGATGCCAAAGATAAGCATTATTTTCAATTATTCCTGTGACTTATCAGATCAATTAGACCCTGAGTCTTAGATAGGTAGACACTATTACCAAGTACAAGTGTATATATAAATATTTCATAATGAACACAGGAAAACATTGCTAGGATCACTTGTATACAAGCACAGGCTATGGAGTATGTGCATATGTTTATTGGTGAGATTATGAAATGAAAATTATAGATATGACTACACTGAATTTATAAAAGGGCTCAAAATACTGTTCAAAAATAGGAAGTATAAAAATGACACCTTAAAAACACTTGAGAAAGCAGGCTACTAAGGACTTAAGACTTTTCTTACAGGGAAGAAAAAACTAAAAAATTCCTATGAATAAAGAGCCAAAATTTCTCTTGAAAGGGCTATGTTAAGGACAGGTCCCTAATATGATGCCACTGGGAAGCTCTGGAAACCTTAAGAGGTCACTGGGGAGATACTCTAGAAAATCCTAGGTTATAGTGGGTTCCCACTTCTCTCTCGTAGGTCACAGTGAGAACCCACTTCTTCCTTACATTCTCTTAGGTCACAGTGGGACTACACTCTTTCCTTATTCTCTCTTTCTTTCACATGGCTACCATGAGGTAAAGAGATATCCTTGACCGACATTTTGACTGTGATAAACTGTGCCATCACAGGTTCGGAGCAATGTTGTCAATGGGTCATTGCCGAAAAAAATTTAAAACGATGAGCCAACGTAAACTCAATCTTTATGAAGCAATGTCATGATATTATTTGGGAGTTGGCTGGTGGACAGAGAAAGACTCGTTACAGGCACTGCAATGATGTCCTTGGAAACCAAGTACAACTCATACAGAGCATACATCTTAGGAGGCAATGTACATGGATATTAATGCCAGGTCTGTTCATGACAGCAATCTCTCAGAAATCATTCAAATCACCCACCTGTAGGAGAAAGGATAAATAACTCTATATGTTCATGGCATAGAAGGCTGCAAAGATATCAAAACAACTAGAACACTCAATGGGTACAGATAGACTGACTATGCATAGATAATACTTCATCTTATTAAAACTTTTGTACTAATATACATAAAAAAGTGTGTTTATCCTAAGTAGGATAGATTGATGTTTAAAATACCACCATTCACTACTCCTTACTTGTGATGGTTTGGGCAGGACATGAGTGGCATTGCTCAGTCTGAGACTACTGTTCAAAAGGCCTAACGTTCTTCCTCATTCTCTTGGCTCTATGACATCGCAAGTGACTAAGCCTAGGCTTGCTTAACATTGGCAAGAAACTATTTAAACAAACTAAGCTGTTGTAAAAAAAGGCCATTTTGAACCCCTGCATAGTCTGCCTACCCCTAACCATGAAGGAGGGGACAGACAATATCATCAGGATAGCGATGCTTCTGACTCTTGACTGACTGTGAAAACATCAACAAGAATCCCCAAGACCAGATTTCCCACTATCACCAACCCATGAACAATAGCACCCATTTCTTATTTTACAGACTTGTTTGAATTCGTATTTGTTATTCAGCAATAACTAAATGACACATCAACTTCATGGATTCATGATTGGTTTTTTGACAACGAAACATATCCATTTAACCAGCACCCAGAACATTCCCAGAAATCCAGAGGTCTTCTCCTTTTCCGGTCCAGTCACTAAGCATCCTGGGCCCTACACCTAAGACGGCTGCTAACATCATATAAACTGCACAATACTGTGACTGGATCCCTTCCCTAAGCATTTCATCTGTAGAACTTTCCCTTTTGCATGGGCCACTACGGCTTGCTCATTCTTATTGACAGGCTAGACTCAGCCTTGTGAACAGGTCTCACTGTTTATCTGCATGAACCAGTGGATAGCCATCAGGCTAGCTCTAGTTTGGGGCTCTTGTACCTGGTGCAGCTGTGCAAGTTCTAAAATGTCTCCGAAGAATATATGTGCATATTCCTGATGACTTTAGCAGTACTTTTTTTAGGTGAAAATTATATAATATATATTATATCACATACAATATGCATCAATATACTTTACAATACATTATCATACTTTAGTAATACATTTCTTCTAATGTCACAGGATGCCATTTTATTCAATTGCAGCAAAACACACACACACAAGCACACACAACCTAAAATGCAAAACTGTAAACTATAATGTCATACAAAGACATATACACATGATACACAAAATATGTGTGAATATAAAAAGTGTAGGAATTGTATGAACAAGATTCAAATTCCTGGTTACCTTGGACGGTTAAAAGTGGAAAAAGAGAGGAGATGGCGGAGGGAAAGAAGGATGGGGAAAGAGAAAAGAAATGAGGAGCAAGGAGAGATTTGTGCTGTAAATTTTACATGAATGCAATATATTAGACATATACTAATAAGATCTTGCATGAGACAACAAGAAGGGAATCTCGTGAATTAAGTTTTTTTTCTTTTTCACTTCTTAAGATGTAGCATAGGGCTATCTACTTTAGGAAGGAAGAAGTTGGAACTAGGTGTGGGGGCACAGGCCGAAGGAGGACAAGGTCACCCTTAGTTGCAGTGAGAGTTTGAAATCAGCCTGAGCTACATGTGGATGACAGGAGACCATCTCCAAAAACAAAAACAAAGAAGTACAAAGTTGAACTGTTGAGCTCTGAAAAGTCGGTGGTCCATGAGGCAGACTTTTACACTTTAAAGGGTAAAAGACATAGAAGTTGAGGTGATTTGTAGTAGAAACTTGGTATATATTTTCTTTAAAGATCCGGCATGTTGGCACACCTTTAATTCCAACTACTTGGGAGGGTAGGCACAGAGGTTCCAAGTTGGAAGCTAGCCTGAGAAGATACGGAGCATGTACCAAAACTGAAGCAAAAAGATAAATTTTGTGTAGAAAAAATAAAGACGTTTCAAAAGTATTTTTTCCCTCTGTCGTTTGTGTCAGCACAAGATGCTGGTGGTTAAAGCATCGTCTTTACATAACATGGCAGCCTCAAGCAGACGATTAAAGCATTGTCTTTGTGTCACAACACAGTGTCAAGTTTCTTAAAATGTGTCTGCTTCTGAACTCCCAAAGTGTCCTTAGCTCTCTTACTAAACTCGCTGGAAGGTGAAATGGGAAATGTTTTCCTTTTTGTCAGCAACGTAATTAACGGCACTACACTTCTCAGAGCTTTGAGGCCTGGAGCTGGTGGTGATTTGGAGTAGGGTCTGCTGCAGCGGGGGGAACTGGCCTTCCACCTCCAGCTGGTGCCAACAGAGAGCAAAGAATGAGGATGGAAATGCTGGCTTCTTTTTATTTCTCCTTTCTTACTGACAGCCTCATTCAAATCACAGCCTTGACTTCATTTTTTTTTTTCTGGTGAGATAACGCCTTAGAACTAGTGAGGGCTGAGTGGGAGAGGTTCTGCTCCCCCAACATCCTAGCCCCATTTTGGATTCTTTGAGCCTCCTCTCCAACCATATGCTCGCAAACATTAAAAGGGGATTCCCAGATTAATTCTACATTTGGTCACATCCCCTTGTTAATAGGGTGTTTTCGCTGCCTTCCACAACAGATAGGAATTCTAAATTCACTGAGCACACATAATTTCAAATTTCCCCGATCCTTGTTATGTTATTTAAACTTTTCCTACATATCAATTAGTTGGAAATAATAAGTCTTTAGGCTATCCATTAATTGCTGCACTGTAGACACGATCTGTATTTAAAATTACGCAAGGAAAATTAAGGTGAAGCACGAAGGAGTCTTGGCTAATGGAGACAGCTTCCTAGTCCTGCAGAGCAGCCAAAGCGATAACAGGATCCTCTGGGGACTCCTTTCCTGGTTTGACAGCCCCTAGTGTGAGATGTGAAAACAGCTTGCTCCAGCTCCAGGCTCCTCTTCCTGGCTTTTCAGCGTTCATTTGGAATAGTTACTGTATTTGGTCATGCTGCAGCAGACCAAAGTGATTGTCTGCCAAAGGCCCTTTTCTAGTGGAAATTTATTATAAATAGTTTAAAGGCAACAAGCCTTCATAATGAATTTCGCTTTCTCTCCTCCCTCTTCCAAACACAACACATCTTTGGTCTGGAATCTTTCTGTAATCTTGGTTAAGTTGGGTGGCGGGGGTNATGCTGGAAGGGGCTGAGCCATGGGAGAGGGTAAGAGGTGTCACCACTAGCCACCTCACCCACCAGTGCTTTTATTTCAGTAAATGCTGCAGTTTTACTGGAAGATTTCTTGTGAGGAAGAAGCTGGGGAGCCCCCACTGCTGGCCCTGGGCCACCGGAGCTGTGACAATTTAGGAGTCTTTGCCTTTCTGATCACTGGAGCCCCTTGCTGTGCTAAGTGGTTCTCCTCCGACCCTAAATCTATCTGTCTGATGTAGTCCCACCACAGAGAATCTGGAGACAATTCCAGAAGGGATTCAGAAGATCTAGAAAGGGAAGGGGAAGGTGAAGGAGTGTTTGGGAATAGCTGTCTCTTCACAACTCTCCCCGGCCTGGCCTGGGAAGTTCATGCTTGTTGATCTTAGCATTTGCCGGCTCTTCTGCCTTTGTTTGCTTTGTTTTCCTCTCCAGCTTCTTGTCTTGGCCTCCCCAAGGTTAATCATTTTGACTGTGGATCCTGAAAAGCCAGGCATTGAGGGGCCGCTCTTGCCCTCTAGTGGTGAAATAAAGCATTAAAATATTACTTTATACTGGCCAATAGTTGTTTAGACATCAGTCAGATAAATACTATTTATCTGCTCTCCTGCACAAGCTGTTCTTGAAAATATTTAACATACATATGTGTTTTCATATTTTCTTAAGTGGGAGCTGTTATTGGGCCCTTTCTGTCTCTTCGTTTTAGAGACAGGGTCTGTTTTGGCCAGGCTGGTCTTGAATTCCAGGTTTGAGAGGCCTTTTCTGCCTCAGCCTCTCCAGTCTTAGAATTGCATGCATTTTCCTGAACAAATGTTGACATGTTGACAAGTGTCTGATCCCCCCCACATAGGACGCTGACACACCAAAGGAACAATTCCACCCAAATCCTGCTTGTTGAGCCAATGGGTTCACTGTGGTTACTCTTTAGGAGCACGGGCTGTGCCCATGTGGGTCACTCACCAGTTGCTGTGGCGCTGCAGAGCTCCACCCCGGCAGAGGTATCAGAGAAGTGCATTATGGAGTACCCTTTTCAATACAGTCTGTCTCCTGTGCACTTTAGCTCCTGCTCAAGACCACACGTGGCTGGGGCAGGAGAAGCTAAGGGTCGTACGGGAGACTTCTCCAACTTTTTCTGCTAGGGAGTATCAACAACTTCATTACTGTTATGGCGAATGGCGCTATCCTGCACGGTTCCGCTTATTCTGCTGCCCTGACTAGGTCACCCATTCTGTAAGTGACCACAGCAACCTCTGTTCCATTATGGCTCATAGCTGGCAGGAAACCACTCGCTAAATAGCATTTAATCCAGGTAATGACAGGTGGACCCACTTATTGCTGGATTCTCATCATTGCCTGGGTGAGGCTCGTGCCTGGGTGAGTGCGTGCGTGCATGCATGTGTGCAGAAGCTCTTCTCAAGACGTCTTAACACAATCTGCCTTTTTCCTATTGTCCTTAGTGGGAGATAGTCCTGGAGATATGTTCATTTCCATTCATAATGTGGGAGAGCTCATTTACCTGCCTGGCCCTCAGCTCTCTGTTGTAGATGGACACAGTGCAATATCTGATCACCACAGAGGAGAAGTGACAAAATCAGAGGTCATGTTCCCAATCTCTGGGGCACTTCGGAGCTGGTTGGATGTGGTTACTCTGTTTACTGTGTTTCTGTCACCATTGCAGTAGGTAGCTATGGGGAAGTAGGGACGAATAATGGTTATTATAGGAAAATAAGGAACATTACGTAGAGGGTTGTGAAGTTAGAGCCCAAACAAGACTTGCTGATGTCTGCTGACTTCTGGGACTTCTCACATCCAATTAATCTATTCTAAAGTGCACTTGGATGTTCGCTCTCCAGTCACTTATTCCTTGTCTGTGACTGACCTTCTATGGATGACAAGGGAGCAGTGAGGCCACATTTCCCAGGACTGCAAGCTTATTCTGAGAACACCAGCATACGGCCAGCTCTACAATACTTTTAGGGATGGGCCCCTAAAGTCAGACTCAGGTATAATGTTACTGAACAAGGCCATTGTTAGACTTACACTGCATTACAGTTAACTGGGTTTCTTCCACAATGTCTTGGAGGATTGCTTTGTTAATGATTAAGAGGATCATTCTGTAATAGTCATAATTTATTTTTTAAATGAATACCTAGTTCTTTTTTGAGACACGGTCTCAAGTAGCTCAAGTTGGCTTCAAATCACCATGTAGCCGAGGCTGGACTTGAAGCCCTGATCCCCCACCTTTATCTTCCAACAGTTGGGACTACAGGGGACAGACACTATATCTGCTTGAACAGGGAGATTTTTCTCAAGGTCTATAATTAGGGGCTCAAAGAGGCTTGATCTTTCTTTTGGGAGACCTAATGAGAAGATATACACTAACATCACTAGCCAGAATTCAGTAGTGACACTCCATAACCTCAATATGGATAAGATTACACAATAATTAAGAGGCAGTAAAGATGCATAAAACAGAGAGAATGGGAAATGAGGATGAATGCCCACAGCTGTAACTGCAGATGTGATGACTAAGGCAGATGATCATGGCATGAACTTAAACAGCCTTCGGGCTCCCATCAACTTAAAGTCCGAGGCACTGTGGACGGGAGTCACAAGCTGAACTTGGTAAGTAAAAACCCACTGCCCACTGCCATCCAGAATGAGGCTCTTAGGGACCGAAGTCGGCATGTTAACTCAGGGTTGTTCTGCAGCCAATTACAGATCCTGAAGAAATGACTTGTTGTAGGTTAGTGTGGCCTACTGGAAAAAAAGGTTTAGCTAAGCAAAGGCAAAAATCATACCTATAAGGGGCCTTAAACTGCAGGAAAATAAGTCATTAAATCTGCAGAAAGGAAAGAGGTGGAAAATGTATAAAATGACAGTGGAGTATGTGGCTGGAGGATACATTAGTAGGGTAACTGTGGCCAAAGGGAGGGCATGAGCCCTACTAGAGGAAGTGGTACTTACTGTCCCAATTCACTGGAATATGGACTCAGTGTAGTCTTTTCACATTTCAAAACAAGCAAGAGAAGACTTTTTTTTTTTTGTAAAGAAATCCCGTTTCTTGAAAGAAAGAAGAGGTGAAAGCGAAAGTGCCAATACTGATACGTGAGTTGAGCAGACTGTGCTGGGGGTTATTTCAATCAGGTCACCAGCTGGAAACCTGTGGCTTACACACTTTGGCTGGAATAGTATTGTCAGTGTCAGGTTCCTGCAGTCTGCGGTGTCTCATGCCTCTTCCTGCAGCTACAACACGCGTCTTACAATGGGTGATTGATCAATGATACATTCATTCCTTTAGCTCCAGAGGCTGGAACCTTCAGGGTAAGGATGGCAGTAGAGTCAGCATCTGGTAAGGGCTTCTCTCTGTCTCCAGGAAGACACCTTTCAGCTCTGCCCTCCATGGTGGAAGGGTAGCAAGGACAGGGTGTCTGCAGCCCTTCCAGGGGCACTGATCTGTTCCTAGAGAGCTGACCCTGCCGCACTGTGGACTGCATTTCAACATGGCCCTCAGAGGCACAAAGACACTCAGAGCACAGAAGGAGGGGATTTCTGTTCCTGACTCTTGGATACTGAGGTTGAGAATCACCAATGCTTTTCCAGTCTTTTCCTGGATTCTACCAGCATCCAGGAAATACCTAGCCTGCATTCTCAAAGGTGATGGCCTCCAGATGTTCTTATACACCCATTATTCATGAGCAATATTGGCACAGCTGTATAAGTGCATACAGCCCCCACCTCATTTCTGAACATACTTCCTGGCTCTGAAAGGACAAATGAACAACGAGCCTATGGATATCTTTTAGTATCTTGGTTTACACTGAAGTAAAGGGGGTCTGCTTTGGTCACAACAGATATTAAGTGTTCCATGGTGTTATCTATCTATCCCCTTTGCTCAAGGGAAGAAAATCTGCTAAGAGTCACAGAGCTTTAGATTGACATCTGTGGCCTGTTTACACATGCATGTTTTAAAGAGACAGTTTCCAGTTGGGGCTCAGAGAACAGATCTGTGGGGCCAGCCTGCCTGCCTGTCTGTCACCTCTGGTAATGAGCAGCCACACGAGCCTGCCCAGCGTGGCTAACCCTTCTCTGTCGGACCTCTCACATAAAATGAAGATGGCACGGTTGGCCTCCCAGATGCTTTCTAGGGTAAACTCAGATAGAGGTGGGGCCCACTTGAGGGTTTGGCTTCTTTATTTGTAAGGATGCGGCAAAGGATGTACTAACAGAAAGAACTCAGAGGAGCAGAGAGGGCAGTCAGCGAGTCTCCCTCCTCTATATGTCTTGGGGCCTGCAGTCATTTTCTCCAGGGATAAACTGCTTGCAGACTAAGTATTTGGCTACCAAGACCCCAAACATGACCCATCTGGAGAAGTGTGACAAATTCCTCGTTTGACATTACTTGTAGTGGTCAGGCTCTGTTGGGAACTGGGAAGCACAGGCAGAAAGGAGAAGACAGGGAGCTATTTGTTAGTTCTGCTTCCCATGCAGTATGTGTTTATCCAAGCATAGCCCAGGGATGGTCTACCGCAGATCAACGAGGAGAGACAATAGCACAAGACTCATAGGCCCATCCAGACTGCCACTGTGGGCTAGGTGGGTGACTCCTTGGGCTCTTATTGGTTCCTCTGGCCCTGCTCCATAAACACATCCCATATGGTTGGAATGGCCTAGGCCCCAAGTGTGAGTTATACATTTTAGAGTTCTTGGCATGCTATAATATGAAACATACTTAGTCTTGGTCCCGAGTTCCCAGCATTCAGCTCCTACAATACTCAGGACCATCTGAATAAGAGGATTATCTTCCATTAATCACAATGAGTACTTTCAATCATGACTTGATGCTAATTGGGTATATAGGGATCCGGCCTCTGGACAGTCCCCGGATGGGGCTAATCAGGAGAAAGACAAAGTGATTGGAGGTGGAAACTTTTAAACTTTCATTGGTAGGGAACTGGACATTGTAAAACCTCTTAGTAGTGGCAGAAGAGCTCCCATGCTGCGCCAGTTTCTGTGTTCAGGGCTCTCTCTGACTTTGTCCTCTACAAATATTAAAGAATTGAGACTTAACAGCCAATGCCATGGTACTGAGAAAGAGGGCTGGGCTGTGGATATTAGCTCAGTTGCAGAGGACCTGCCCAGCCTGCACAGGCCCTCCCTGGATTTGATCCCAAACACTACATAAACAACAGCAAAGGTAGGGCCTTTGCAAGAGATAAGTCCAAGGGTGACTCCTTCATGAAGGAGATTAAGAACCTTAGAAAAGGGTCTTTTAAAAAACCTTTATAAACTTTTATTGAAAACTTACAAATAAAAATATCATACACCAAAATTAAAATAGTTTTTCTAGTTCTAGTTATGTCATAAATTTTGTTTTGGTTTTACTGGTAAATAGATAAGTACATAAAATAATTCTGTTACCCAAAGTGTAAATTTTTGTGATGCTCCATAGCTTCCTTACTTAATGCAGAGTCTAAATGTACAGATGATCACCGAATCATATAGACTTTGGTCTGGTTAAGTTTGGTGTGAAAAAATAGGTCTCATGCATCTTTCAGTTATATTAATGTTCTGCCTTCAATCATGAGGTGTCCTTCTCCAATAGAAGTAGATACTCCTAAATGTCCAAATTTGCCAGTGCCTTGATCTTAGGCTTCCTAGGCCACAAGACTCTAGGAAAATGACTTTTAAACATGAATTAAACAGTCTCAAATACCTTGTCATAGCAATACAAACACAAAGACATTCTATTTTTACAGACTGGTAGATATACTTGGGTTCTATGAACTTCTAATTTATTGTCAGCTGGTCAGGACCACAGGTAGTTTAGCATGGAACTTGCAATTGAATTGGAGGCAGCCTTGTGAGACTGGATCCCTATGAATTGATTCCAAATCAATTGTGCCAAAATCAATTGCACTGGGCATCAAGCTAGTGATGAAAAATTAACCAGTATCAAAAAAATGTTCCACACAGTTACCAAAAATCCCTTGCTTATTTCAAGTTCTCTTTCTGGGCCTACTTCCCTAGACGTCCTGATAGCAGAGCATATAGTCACTGTGCCTATATCTAACTCGAACAGTGCCCAAAAAATAGGGTGGAGTGGATCAAGAGAGAAGGACATTAGCTTAGGGCTTCCTTATCCTAAATCCCGCACACACCCTAGATCCCTTTATCCACAGTTCGTCTTTATATAGTTTAACTTATCTACAGGCAACTGCAGTCTGAAGATACTAAATTAAAAACTAAAGATGTCAAAAGCTCACAAAATTTATAATAAAAGTATTGCAAATTTTATTATAAATATGGCTATAATTATTTTGTTTATTGGTGTTGTCATAAGTATCTTACTTTATCATGTGTATATATAGGATCTGGAATTGTCTGAAGTCTGAGGCCTTGTAAGGTATCCCTCTGGAGATGAAAGAGGCTAATATAGTAGAAGGTGGGTGTCACTGACCTACACTGGAATCTCTGAAGATGCTGGTTTAGGAGTCTTGTGGATGTGGTCCCTAGACTAATGTAACTGGAAGTCTTCCACCTTGGCTGTTCACAAAAATCACCCATGGACATTCAGGATGGCCAGTCTTCTCACTAAGCTTTACATGAGGATTTGGGGTTGAGGACCAGGAATCAAGTGTTTTTAACTGTTTAGATTCCAATAGTTAACTAAGGCTGGTCGCCCTGGCCTGGGGGATGAAGATGGCAGTAAACTTGGAGATGACTTGTGCAGGGCAATGGAGGGGAAGCTTGGGACTCAGGATGAATCACTTGCTTCTTAAAATGGGTCTCTCTGTGCTGCTCCAGCTACTGCCCTGCATGTTCGGCCCTATCTTCAACTTTGAGGTGAAGCTTCAGAACCTCACATGAGAAACTACACTTTGAACCTGCTAACAAGACAGTGAACTGTCAGGACAAAAGCCCTATGGGACAGCAACTTTAGTGACTTGGTGTTTAGGGTGCTGGCTGGGGCTTTTGACCGAAAATATTCCTATTCAAAATATGGACCATGGACCAACAGCTTTGCAAGCATCTGGGAGCTTGTTATAAAGCTGGACTACAGAAGTGGACTTTAGGTGTGAGACTTTGTATGCTTCGTATATCAATTCTGCTGAGTTGCGTTATTTCGGAATTACATAGCCACCATGATACCCAAAAAAGCCCCACGTTGGGCACCAATCGATGGGCGTGGTCAACTGGTAAGTTAGAATTAACCAGACCAGCTCAATAGAACAGATTTAGTTTAATAATTGGAAAACGGTGAACTCACATGACCAGGGTCCAGTGCGCACAGAGAAGAGGGGTGAGCGCACCTGGATGTCCAAGTTTATCTTCCCTGGCCCCAGGAGGCCACACCCTTACCCCAAGGAGATCGAGGCCCTGTTATGTAAGAAAATGACATTGTGGTCATGTTTTCCTGCCTCTTCGGAGGCAAAACGGAGTTCACTTTCACTTAAAAAATATGACAAGATAGTCTTTCCTTCTCAGTGTCCTTGAGGACCTAAGGAAGCCTCATGTTAAATGTCGCACTGTGCTCCACATGGTCGCAGGCTCACTTCCCTCAGCATCCTTTCCTCCCTGGGCTCTTCTGCTACCCTAATTATCCTCTTACTGTAATGCAACTTAACTGATGAAAAACTCTTGCATAATAAAGAGAAAATTAGCTTGGATAGAAGTTCAGCAAATTGGAGCTTCAGAGTGAATGCTTTGGATCTGAGGAACAGACACAGTGAACCACATTGAACTGGAGAGAAATTAATCTTGCGGGGGGGGTTATCAATTTTATTAATCTTTTTAGACACATAAAGCAAACTTCTAACTTTATGGATTTTTTTGGTAATTGTTTATTTTCCATTTTGCCACTTTATGCTTTCTTTCTCAGCTTTCCCTGCTCTCTGCCCTCTTTGATTCCAAGATGTGACTTTCTTTCTATTTCTTGAGCTAGAATTGTAGAGTGCCATCCTTTCTCCTTACACATGAGCTAAAGCCCCCCCTTTCCTACAGGCTCTTCAGAAGTCTCATTCTGTATGCTTGAGCAAGTGGTATTTTTATTTCAGTTCAGTGTAAGTTTCAATTCTATTTGTTTTCTTTTTCTGATCCATGCAGTTATTGAGAATGCCTGTTTTCGAATACTTAAGAATTTTCAAATATTCTGCTAGTTTTAATCAGCTTTGGTCCAATATTCTGCATTATTTCAGTAACTTAAAGCTTTGAGACTTGCCTTATGACTTCATCTATAGGCCATGTTGGAAGAATCAATATGTACTTGAGTATGTATTGTCTATTAGTTGAATCTGGTGCTTAAATGTGTGATTGTTTCATAATGATTAGTTGTACTGCTTAAATTCTCTGCGTTTTTTCGACTTTGTTGTCTTTCTGCTTTCATCAGTAATAGAAAATATGTTACAGTCTCCATTTGCAATTTGAAGGGTGGTCATCTGTCTATGTGTTACTTTCATCAGTAATAGAAAATATGTTACAGTCTCCATTTGCAATTTGAAGGAGGGTCATCTGTCTATGTGTTACTTTCATTGGTTAATAAAGAAACTGC
>LOEQ01004861.1:22985-43743 GCA_001685075.1 Bramus lutescens | reverse complement strand
CTATCTATCTATCTATCTATCTATCTATCTATCTATCATATATCTATCTACCTACTTATTTATTTATAGTGCTGTCACCTGAACTCAGTATCTTGTGCAAATTAGGCAAGCCATCTCCGGTCTTGAAACCCAGTTCTGATGGCTGTATGAAAACCCAGTGTCAACTGGACACACATCTCATTGTGTACTATTCTCTCTGTGTCCTCGAGACCACATGTGGTTTCTATTGCACACTATTCCACATCCACTTTGCATAACCTCACTTGCCCTGGATTTGTGAGCATGCAATAAAATGTATATTAAAAAAGCAGTGACTGGGTCCATTCAGATCATGGCATCCAAAGAAAACACAGGACAAAGAAATTATAGGCAGCATTTAAATATGTGCTGTGATGTCTTTGGTTTGATTTTGAAAGAGTTATTTTGGAACTGGGTACTATCTTGAGATCTTTGCTTGGTGTGTGAAGAGTCAGGAAAAGAAACAGGATATTACAAATTGATTGGTGGATGTTTATTATCACAGCATTCTGTAGGTCTCGGAATTTTTATTTCCTTCACATCTACTCGACATTTAGGAATCAAGATTTTCCACTGAAAAGGCAGATGACAGTAGGCATGGTGTGCTAATGTACTGCAAGCACCATCTGCAGATGGAGCATTTTTTGCTACCCTCTTTAGCATTTTTCTTTATGTTGAAATGACTCATTATAACTGTACATAGACAGTGCAAAGTAAACTCCCTCAGCCTGAGCTGCTATCTCGTTAAAGTCCCTCTGAGCTCTTCAGGAGGTGTAGAGGACATCAACTTCTTTGGTGGGCATCTCCAGCCTGCCACCTTCTGCCTGAGCTGTACAGAGACTGTACCTGCCCTCTGCCCCAAGATGACCTAAGATTTTCTTGTTTGATGGCTGGAACTCAATTCTGCCAAATTTAGAGATTTTTTCAAACAATGGAAAGGGCTTGGTATTTTCCTGCTTTCTTTAATTTGGGGTGTACAACAGTATGAAAACACCACATCTGTGTCTGTTCCATCGAATCTCCACAAAGGATCACATCTGTTTATTCTTCTTTCCATGCATCTGGCCTATAATAGGCTCCCAAGCAATTGTATGAGATGCGTTGATATTGTTTTAGCCTAAATACTTGATCAGTAGAGAGTTAGCGATGTCAGTGACATGCTCTTTAAGTGCTTAAGTGTGCATTCCTGGTCCTCAGTGGCTTTGTAAGGTTTACAATGATACCCATCTCTTACTTGCTAACCCAAACTTGACGAATGGATTCAGCATCTTATTGTCTTCCTAGTTGGAATTGTATCTATCCAGGACTAGATTACCCGTACCATGTAATACAACCAGCACACTTTCATGTTTTTAAAAAACTCAGGTGCTGAATACTTTCATTAAGTATTAAACCATGGGCTGTTTGGCCTGTAAATAGGTCACACATTGTGTTGAATTATCCTGACCTGTCATTTGCTGTCTGCCTACATACATCAATATCAGATGGATACAACTATACCTCTAGAAAGAGACCCTGTGTCAAAGTGTTGATATATCAAGCACAGACCTCAGGATAGTATCTGTTCCCAGAGTAACATTTTGAAAATCAAATCAAAGATATGGTAACATAGATTTAAAAGCTGGTTATAATTTCTGTGTCTAATATTTTCTTTGTCTGTTATTTGTGACTCTTCATATTAGAAACATTATTTGAGTTTTGTATGTTTTTCTATGATCTCTGAATTTATAGGAATTATCCCCATATGAATACTAAATATATTAGCATAATGCATAGTATATATCATAATATACTAATTATGTTTTATGTGTAACAAGAAAACATAAATAGATCCATGCCCAACACAACCATGTAGGTGCGGCTTTTCTCATGTTGTGTTGGGCATGGATCCATTTATAGTTTCTTCATATTGATGCACCACAGTCCTGGGACTGTGGATTGGAAGGACCATTTCTTTGCTGATCTCCAGTATTGATTCTCTCAAAAAGAGCTTACACTGTATGCAATTCTCTATGTGTAATTTATTTGTGTCAGTGTTTAGCTTGCCAGGGTCCCATAGGTAACTCTAATGCTACATAACAATTTATGGTGCTTTGTAACGTTTTGAAAGCTTCAAGTTACCTAAAAGTTCAGGACTGCCTCAGTAACTTTTAGATCTTTGCTTTCCCCCTACATTTGGGAATCTACTTAGCACATTTTACAAGTGTTGAGCTATTTCTTGGCATTGTTATTTCTTTTATAGATCAATTTAGATGAACTCCTTTTATGTTGTTGACTCTCTGTGTTCATAAGAATGTTCCAGTTGGCTTTGTTCAATGTTTGTTAGTTGCGTTACTTTTGCTTTCAAAAACTTCAGCGTTTTCTGCTCCAATTATTACCGGACATAGCACATTTGCTAAGGCATTATAAAAAGTAAAAGCCATTCTAATTGCTTGCTATTTATTTATGCAAATGTAACTGATTTGTGTATCCTTTCTGACATTCAGGATAGCTTCTATGTGCTTCTTAAAATAATTTTCTGCAGACATTTTGAACTCGCATGCGCATCATTTACAAAGTCAATCTTTCTTCACCCAAAATCTAAATGCATTCCTCTCGCTTCCGATTCATTTCTTGCTACACGGACAGGAGTGTCTGAGAGTAGAGACATTTGAGTCTGCTGGGAGGGCTTTCATGAGGATTTGCCTGAATTAGTGGAGGTTTGCTTTTTTATACACATGCATGAACAAATTAGTGAAATTTCAAATTGTGGATAATTACTCAGGTGCTATAATGCGATATCTTTTTTCCCCAGTTTTCCTCATGTGTTTCACCAAGTGAAGCGTGTTAAACATTTTTAATGCAGAGATGAACGCATTATTGCCAGTGTTGGTATCCTGAGAGTACACAACACAAACATACCATTTCAGTTCTGACATGCTCTTGGACAACTGGACAGTGCCATTCTGTAGCACTCTGTGTTTATTTTGCCCTAAATCTATTTTACTTGACACGAGCAGAGTTGAAGAGGGTTTCAGTTCATTTTTGACTGATAAATTTTTCTCTTTTGATATACAACTTTCCTAAACCTTCATACTTGAAACACATCCTTTTTGAGCAGAACAATGCTGAATTAAAAAAAAAAAGTTCAGCCGACAGTCTTTATTACTTGTAAGTGGAACCTTGTGTGTGCGTTGTAATTACTCATGTGATGGGATTTGACTTCATCATCTCACTTCAAGTGTTTATTCCTCCCCATCTCTGCTTATCCCTTCCTTTCTCCTCTGGCTTCTATTGTCTTGTGCTTTTTAATCTCATATGTTTCTGCTCTGCAATTTACAATATCATAACTTTTCTTTCTTTCAGTGGCATTGAAAATTTCAATACTCGGTAAGTTACAGGCCAGTCGATATCTTTACACTCTTTATGAACAACCCAAGGACTTAAGTTTTAATATCAGTTTCTTTGGAATAAAGCATTGCTTCAGATTTAATTTCCATTATACAACCAGACAAAACCTCATTATTTTCATACACAGTCACTATTTGTTCAGGTTTTGGCTGCTGATTTACTTCCAGGAAATTGCTGTTCAGTCTTCTCTTTGCAGTCAGGTTATTTTTCCTCTGAATGCTTCCTTACTTAAGGTCTGTTGGAGGTAAACTCAGACTCCCTATTGTTCCTATGGCCCATAGCCTGTTTTCACTTGATGGGAGAGAGGGACTAGGCTTAAAAAGTCTTCATTGCTTTCAGTTCCTAAGTGATACTTTGGGTTTCAGAAGTTTCAATAAGTTGGATTTGGACATGGACTTTTTTTTTAGAGAATGTATCTTGTTTACAATTCTGACTCTATGGATTTGTGTCTTCCATGAATTTTAAAGACTAAGTATTCAAAGCGTCTCCTGCTTTCATTTTCTCACCTCCTCTCAATCTGTTCTAACCCCTAACGTCTCTCCTGTATTTCTGCATGTCTTTGACATTCTTCTATATTATGATAATTTTCCAGATCTCTGGAAGTTTACTAATTGTCACTCTGTGACTGTAACGATACATCGAATTTTAAATAGAACTGCGCTTTGCATTTGCAGGAGATGAGTTTCCAGTCTGCTTCACCCTCATTCAAGCTCATGACTCATGTTGTCAATCTCCCACACACCTGCTTAGCTGTCTCTTAAAATTCCTACCTCTCACCTTGAGGTGCTCAGCGGCTGTCTGCTGTTTCCGTGGCTCTTGCTCAGGGACTGCCTTTTTATGGAGTGTGGTCACTTGGGCCAGATGATGTGTCTTGGAAGTTTACTCACTCCAAGCAATAGTCTAAGGTGTGGCTTGAAGACGGGTTCCTTTACAAACAAATGGATTAATTGCACCAGCAGTTCTAAATGAGATACATGCAGAGCAAGTACTGGTTTGCAAAGTAGGATGCGTTTAGGCTTCCAGGTTCTGTGAGGAGCAGCTAGAATTCATGACCTCTCAGGGAAAACCTTCTTTCACTTTGCAGTACATCACGCCTTGAAAACAATATTTTCCTTAAATTCCTTATAATACAGTTTTATTTTGTTTTTTTAATTGATGCATGGTTAGAGGCTATTGGCTCCTCAGGGTCCGAGTTTTAGGTGATGTGTCTTTTAATAAACATACCATGCTGACTACATTTCCAATTCTTTCACCTCAGCAAATACCTTCAAGAGGGAAGCCAGCTAACCCTTCTCCCACTTTGTGGGTGCTGCTTCCACTCAAAAGACACCTCCTCCGGACATCCCTTGCTTCTTACCTTCTGTTGATGTGTTCAGACACATTTTAAGATGCACTCTGAGTTTATTCTGTCTTTCTGTATGTTTTCATAACCAAAATCATTTCCTGAAATGGTTGTTTAAGCACCATACAAAGTTAACTTTAGCTAGCATTCAGGTAGTTATGATTTTTGTATGAAAAAAATGTACAGAATTTAGTTCAAAACCTATGCTTAGATCATATCAGCAACAGATGTGGAATTTTATGTTGTGGGAAATGTGACATTAGGAGTCACTGTGACTCTACTAAGAACCAATCAAGCTTGAAGGGCTCATTAGCAGAAACATGCCATCAAGGAATCATAATGGTGGCTTTTAGGCTGAATTGAAGTTCTGTAAAGCTAGAAATAGAAAGAGGCCACTTAAGAAGAAAAGGATGCAGATGAACACCCAGAGAAAAGCTTAGGCTTTCCAACAGTCTCCCATTTTAAAGTAACTTTTACTAGTAATAGAATCTTTACATTAAATTAAGAGCATTTTAAGCTATTCAGAAAACGAGTAAATGTATTATTTTTGGAAAAACAAGTCAACAATGAATACAGACAGAGAGCTATACAGCACCCACGACCCCCTACCCCAACCTTAGCTCCCTTCCCATGCTAACCACGTCTTCAGTTGGTGAGTAAACACCTCTGACTTCCCAATTTATTCATTCTTATCTGTGTCGACACAACCATGCACAGCCATCCTTTGTCTTGCATTTTGGTAACATTTATAGGTTGTTCAGCATTGCTCGTGTCTGGACGTGTTTTTAATCAACTCTTCCGCTTGTCTGGCCACAAAACTCTCCAGTCAATCATTTCAGAAATTTGGAGATGGGTTTTGCTCCTCATAACTCCATATTAACTATAGAGAAGCTGACCCCATCCTAGCTTTCAACATGTCACCCACGGCCCTCTTTCCGGAAATGTTTGCAAACTGTCTCTTGCTTGTATATTGTAGATTTTCTTGTTTGGGTCTTTAACATGGATCTGTTGTTGTTGTTGTTGTTGCTGCTGCTGTTATTTTATACTCATTTTGAATCTTGATAATTATTCTGTACCTGGAGTTGTAGAAGCAATTCCTCTCATATCTCAGTGATATTTGCAACCTTTGGTATCTGTCTTTTGGGCAACCTTCCCCCTAGTCTCCTGGGCATGTAGCTACATACTGTCATGTATCCATTTGTTTTTAAGCATAATTATTTAGTAATCTCCTATACAGAGTTGTCTCCTCTTTTTTTAATCCTTTGACTATTTGCATTTCACTATCATTTTTGGAGAATCACTAAATATTACTTCTCAAAATCTATCCTACAGAAACACACAAGATTTTCTAAGACTATCTATAAAGGATATATAATATGATTCTATATTTTACGGTTTTCTTTATAATATAAATATATATACATATATAATATTTTCTGTTAAACAGATCTATAGATATTGTTGCTGTAGGCAGAATTTTTATTTTTTATTTAAATTATATCTAGCAAGTAAGTGAATTACTTTGTATTATATATTTTCAGTGTTTTGTGATGAACAGATAAAATTTAAGTTGTCAAATATTTCTAGATCTTATTTCCTTCATGTTGCACATTGAAACTCACAAGACAGGAACATATTTGGGAAAGAGAATGGTTGGGAGTGGGGCTACGGTTTAGACACAAAGGCTGGAAGCGAGACCGCATGCCTGGCCTCACCACCCCACAAGTGGATCACTCTGGCCTCTTTCCATTTCTGCTAAATCAAAGGACAAGCTCTGCTTAGGTCAAACTCTGAGTATTTTATTGTAGCTATCTATTTTAGGATTGCAAGCCTAGTAATACCTCCTTCATCTCTCCTTTAGATGATGATAAACGAAAATTACCCCAGGCCACCAGCAAACTTTTATGTCAATAAGAACACAGCAATAGTTTCAATACCAGACATGGCCAAAAGTCCAGTGGGGGAATTTCTCTCTTAAGGAAAAGAGGATGAAGCTGAAGAAAGGCCACCTTTGCACCTGGAGAAA
This sequence comes from Bramus lutescens, assembly GCA_001685075.1. NCBI lineage: Eukaryota > Metazoa > Chordata > Mammalia > Rodentia > Cricetidae > Bramus > Bramus lutescens. The sequence goes on along the minus strand of LOEQ01004861.1, from coordinate 36,967 downwards.
AAGGAAAGTTTATCCCTCAGAGGCACACAATCAAGTATTAAATGAATAAGCTTTCCTGCCTCTCTGTGACTCTAACCTTGCAGCAGCTAAAAGCGAATAAAGGAAGGCACAGCAAAGAGCCACCAGAACAAACAACGCTGGATGCGGAAATCATTCTCGCATCAGGCAACTGTGCAACAGGGAGGCGAAGGAAGATCTAAAGGAAAAGAAAGAGGGTTTGTAAAAGCTGGGCTTTGTACTCAGATGACTCGTTTGGGGGCAGCTAGGCAGAAAGGCCCAGTGAGATGTGCCCAGTTGGTAATCTGCTTGCTAGTGTCATCTAGATGAATTGACAAATGTAAAAGGTACTGCATGTGGTACAGCATTCAAGCAGAGCAAGCGCTGACTACAATGGGATTTGGTTAATTATGTGTTCTAAGTACTAAAAGAGATGCTTTTATCAGAGTTTTGCAAAGCAATGTTCTGTCGTGCCTTTATGTCTACACACACACACGTGAATCAATCTTCTGTATTAAAGGGATCTACATTTACAGATTCAACCAACCATGAAATCATGGATCAGAAATGTATGAAAGGGAGCTGGAGAGATGGCTCAGCAGTTAAGAGCACTGGCTGCTCTTTCAGAGGTCTTGAGTTCAATTCCCAGCAACCACAKGGTGGCTCACAACCATCGCTAGTGGGATCTGATGCCTTCTTCTGGCAGAAAGGCATAAAAATAGAGTAATTGTACATACAATAAATAAATCTTTTTTTAAAAGAAACGTTTGAAAGAAAAAAATGGACTTTTGCTGACAATGTATAAATGTTTGCTCTAGTTATTAGTTTGTAAACAATCACAAGAACATCATCATAGCATGCATATTGCATTGGGAATTAAAAAGGAGTCAGAAAGGACTCAAAGTACATGGAAGTATGGAAGACTATGCACAATTCTAACACCACATCCCTGTATATAGGATACATGAGAATCCATAGATTTTGGTACCTGTGGGTGGTGCTACCATCAGTTTCTCATGAGTATTAATACTGAGGTATCAATATATATTCAAGTGCAACACTGTAGGTGCATGGATAGATGAACTGTTGAATGGACGGAGAGCTACTTTTAAATTAACTGCCATTTATTACAAGTAATAAGGAAAACAAGTTTCTTCTACTTGTTCATAAGCAAGAATTTTGATTAGAAGATTAGATATCTAGGTGTTGGAAGTTTTAGTATGCAGCCTTTAGGATTTCAATTCTCTAAACTCTAATGCTTATGCAGAATGCCCTCAAAGCCAAAATCCAGACAAGGACCAAAGTACAATACAGTTAAGGACACCATATGTTATTTTCCTTCCTGGAGTCTTGTTAAGTCTTACACAGCAGCTTTTGTTCATGTTTCAGTGTCCACAGCAAGATTTAAATACTACTTACAGATTCTAAATATGACAAAGCTGTGGGGTAAGCTGTGAGCTTCTAGGCACAGAGTTTAAGGGGAGAAAACGTGTCCTATAACTTCTAGTTGAGCTTAAGAATAAGCCAAGCCAGGGAAGAGGGAGTATGTATGGGCCGTGTGCAATGCTCTGACGTTGACAGGACCCTGCTAGTGGCCATGCACAATATATATTCATCTCTTTCTAGAAGATATCTGCTGGAATATGACCACAAAATAGCCATCAAGAGTTAGTCCACTTTTCTAATAAAAGTCTTATATTTATTAATTTTTAAGATCTATCAACTACCTTCTAAGGTTTCCTTTATGACGGATGAGGGGGCTGGTGTTTGTGTGTGCAGCATTTTATTTTAGAGCAGATACAGTCTGAGTTTTTAAGTATGAAACAGTTTTTAACTCTGCACGGGGTGGGGTGTATGTCAGCAATATATAGTATTTGCCTAGCATGCTCCTAGGTTCAGTACCGAGAATCACAAAACTAGAAAAAAAAATCTGACTTCAACTTAGCAAATGCAAGCCTTTTAGCAATGAAAGAGACTGGTTTTCTACAAAAATGACATTTTAAGCCTTTTCTTAAAATGCTGCCAACCCTTTCTATGAAAGTAAAAACACAGTAGAGAAAATTAAAAGAGAGAACAAGAAAAGGCTGGTGTCACCTAAGCCATATGCCTGTTGTTCCTGAAGGACCCAGCGTTCATGAAGCTGGTTGCTATTCACCTCATTATAAACGTCTATCTGTCACAGAGCTGTTGGGGCACGAGAGGACACGGTGTCCGGGAGATCTGAAATTAGGTTAGAAATCTCCCAGGTGACCAATTCCCTTTCAATCGACACAAGTAGCTGGCTGCACCTGGCCTAGCCCCTGAGCTGCCTGTCTGTGAAATGGCTGTGATTTAAGTCTCAGCAGAGATGTCCCTACAGCATACTCCCTGAAGATGCAAGGGCCACACATCCAGTGAAGGGACAGAGGTGTCCACCTCCTTTCTATCTGCCAGAGGAAACAGACAATTTCCTGAGTTGCTTTGAAATTCTGCTCCCCACAGAACTGGTTTCCCCCGTTTCTTGTGTGAATCAGTGTCTTGAGTTAAAAGCTGTCCCTCTCTTTTATTTGCTACCCCACATGGAGGACAAGCCTATTAAGAGAACTCAGGGTACCTTCAAGGAAGAACAGTGCTATATACACTCTGACCTGCAAAACTTCTTCCTCTGTCCTCTCAGGGCCCAGCACCTCACTACTGGCCTAGCAATGAAAGAGACTGGTTTTCTACAAAAATGACGTTTTAAGCCTTTTCTTAAAATGCTGCCAACCCTTTCTATGAAAGTACAAACACAGTAGAGAAAATTAAAAGAGAGAACAAGAAAAGGCTGGTGTCACCTAAGCCATATGCCTGTTGTTCCTGAAGGACCCAGCGTTCATGAAGCTGGTTGCTATTCACCTCATTATAAACGTCTATCTGTCACAGAGGTGTTGGGGCACGAGAGGACACGGTGTCTAGGCTTCCCCATGGTCTGACATCAAGAAAGTGGCAGAATGCACTGTGTGAGTCCGTGGTCTGGCAGAACTGACATTGGTCACCAAGCTGTCACCATGTCCCTTTTTGCTTTTTGTTAGGTTTCAGGTAGCATGCTCAGAATGTCATTTTCTGTTACTGTGGCATACAAAAACTTCCCTCCCCTCCTGAGAAACAGGATGAGGAGAGCTGCAAGCCAGTCCATATTTTTCCAGATAGTGGGCCAGAGAGGCACACACAAAACCATACCTCCTACTCTGTTTTCTCCCTCCCCTTCTTCCAAGTCTGCGGCTGGAAGGCCCAGGCTTTCCTCATTCTCTCTCCCTTGTCCTTAGCTCCACTGTCTTTGGAAAGGTAGTAAGATCAGTCTCTCAGGCCTGGCTTCTGGGCTGGAAGGCTCAAAAGGAATTCAGAGAAATTTCGTGCAGTCCTGTTTTTCAGAATGTAGATCACATGACTGAGACCTTCTCCTTTGGAGCCCCATCCTTCCCTAGAAGAACTCCTCTTCAAGGGTAAAGCTACAGCTTAGGGTGTGAAGAAAACCTGAGCTTATTATGTGCAAAATGTTTTCCCTCTGCTAGGAGGTGGAGTGGATTCTAGTGACTGAAACCAGAGCTGGCAGCCTATTGGGTCATGGGTGCCTCAGTAGGGCAGCCAGGTTGTAGGAGATCATGATGTAAATATTATCACTAGAAGGCACTAAAGAGCATAAGAAAACAACTCAGTGTTCAAGTGGTGTCTTCAGGGGTGCCTATTTCACTATAGTTTTGCTGTATATTCACTAAAATACTGCTCATGGTGGTGGCGGGGGAGAAAATCATGCTACAATCAGGAAAACAGGTGAAAAATGTTTGTTGGTCTTGTCTACGGCTATCATCTCCTTTAGTTCCTCATGTCAAAGTACACTCAACTATAAATTGCAAGTACTTCCTAGCTTCTTGGAACTGGGTGTCCCATAGGAAATAGATTCTTTTGCTTTCCCATTGTTTGTCTAAAACTTGGCTTCCTTCCGTTTAAATGTTCAGAGCATGTTAGACGAGCTGTCTTTCATTTCTTGCTTCCTCCTGATCCTACCAGTGTTATGTAGACCCCGTCTCTACTTTCTACCGATTACTCAAAAACCATTAGTTACTGACAATCTCATAGTTACTGACACCAAGGGACAGCCTTCGGTGACTATAGTTTGAGTGAGTCACTCACTTTTCCAGAGCAGGAAATTTGGTCCCGGTGAAAGATGAGATACTTGGTAGTGACAGAACAATGGATTTGTGGGTTATCCCTGGGGTGGCTTTCTTACACAAGCCACCTCTCTGGCAACTTGGCTCCATCTTGCTATGTGAAGACTGCCTCAAGAGAGGCTCAGTGGGTGCTCAGCAGAAGCTAGTGGTGCATTCTGGGACTTCTTAGCCTTCAGGAGTGTCAGCCGAATAGACTATTTTCTGCATAAATGACCCACTCTTGGAGAGCATGTGGTAGCTACAGAAAGCACACAATGGCTTCAGGCATAGTGGACGGTTCCCATAATGCTGATGCATTTATTTTTACTATTGTTTCCCCGTCTACTCTAGATTTTCCTCCTTCCTTCTAGATCCTCCCTTTCTGTCTTTTCCCTCTTATTTTCCTTTTACCAGATTTTTAGTGTTCTCTCTCTCTCTTTTTCAAAACACATGAAGGATTTTATGCACCCTGGCATATAAATTCAGGTAGACTTAGGGTTCTCCATCTCCCCCATCTTCACTAATGTCTTATGCATGCAAATCTCACGTGGAGATAGAGTGAAAATTTTACATCATTTAATGATTTCTGTTTGAACCCCTCCTCCTGTAACCTTACGATGTGCTGTCAAGACCCCAAAAGACATCAACAGGTCTCCACTGGGGACACAGAGTAGATCCAAAGAGCAGGGCCAAGATGAGGAAGCCAGTGCTGCCAATCATTCTTGAGGAAATTTGAACAAGTCACTTCAACTTCCTGTTCCTTACACTGTAGAACCCACAAGAGTGACTTCTGTAAGAGGCTGAAGATGAACTCTTTCAAATGGAAACTCATTTTTCAAAGTCTGGACCACTCCTGACTTGCTTGAAGATGATATAGCAGGGTGGTATTAGAGAGATATGCTTCCCACAAGAAGTCGCATTTTATCCCTGAATTGCTTCTTCCTCCAGCACCCATTCAGCTTCACTTCTTGCTACTTAAGATTTTTAGAAAGATTGAAAGCACACAAACACACTCTGGGAAATGAACCAGGAACATGTTGGTTTAGCATCAGCCACGACTGAGTTGAGCCTCAGTGGTGGAGGGATTGTTAATGTGGTGGCTGGGTCAATTTTCAGGTAGAACCATTACGGACTGGTTACAGAACTGTTATCAAGACTGGATTTATGTTTTAGGGGGCTCTTTTCTTTTCCCCCAAATAGTGCCTTCTGGTTATCTAGGAGATGGCTGTTCAAAATGACACTACGGCCCCTCTCCCTGCTGTGGGATGAGAAGAGTATGAAAGGTAATATAATTTGACAGGAAATCTTGTTTTGTTGACAATGACTGGGTGCTGTGGTTTGAATGTGATTTGTACCCTGTGAAACTCATGGTGCGATTTAATCTCCATTATGAGACAGTAAGAAGTAGAACAAGGTGAGACATTTAATAGGTGATTAGGGCTTTGCCCTAATGAATAGCTTAATGCACTCATGTGATTAATGGATTAATGAGTTAACCAAGGGGGGAGGCAGGATTGTTCTTGTCTCTCACCATGTGAAGCATTTTGCTACCTTGGAACTCTGCCAACAAGAAAGTCATCATTAAATGTGGCCTCTGAACCTCAGATCAGAACCATAAGTGACAGTAAACCTTTTAACAACTCATGTAGCCCATGTATTGTATTATGAACAACAGACATAAATTACAAGGGATAATCATTTTCATACAGTGGCATGCTCCAACAGGAACTCTATTTAATTACAAGAGAAACCCTGGGTCAGTAAACCATAATCTGAGCCAGTGCTGAGCTGGCAAGGGGCTCTTTCAGAAAGAAGTGACCTATTCAAAGAATTTGGTATTTTTCATGGTATAAGTTCTTATACTATGTCCAATTTTAAACAATCAAATAGATGACTTTGAATGATGGGTTGGGGGAAAATACAGTTATAACCACTATACAAATCCTACAAAGACAAAAACTTAGGAAGATGATGCTGAGAGCTATTAAATAATCAAGTGTTGACTTTGGGGTATTAGTTTTTCTTTTATTTACAAATGTATGAAATTAAAAATTTTAACAATAGCCATATTTAACAGCCAATACAAAATCCTTGAAAAAACTGAGAATTTATTTCCATATGCCAGTGGTTTTTCCTCAAAGAATAAAAGGAATATAATGTTAGCTTAAACAATATTTAATGTACCTGATGTGTGTGAACATATTAGTTTAAGTGTTTTTAATACCTGTTGATGTTCTAGAATGTTATTTATGGATTCACAGCTCTAAAACATCAGAAGCTAGAGGTGACAGTTTTCTATAAACCTTGTGAGTCGTATATGAACAATACATTTCCTTTTCTATGAAAAGCAAATCACTGGGAAGACATTTGCTCACTGTCTTGTCATCTAAATTGTGTGGTCTTGAATATACATACTGAAGCCCCAGGTCCCAATGGGACTGTATCTGGGATGAAGAGAAACAGACAGCGGGGGCCATTCCCTATGTTTGTGCCAAAGTAAGGCTACGTGAAGATACAGTGGACAGGCTCTCTCTGTGCCTGGAAGAGAAGTCACACCAGAAACCTTCCTACAGGTTGATTGTTGATGTACAGACCCTCCAATATGGAGAAAATAGATTTCTTTTATTAGAGTTCTGGTCTGTCTTCTGTTATGGAAGCCTGAGCAGAGGCATAAAACAAATGATGAGACTGGACTTAGCTGCATGACATGAACATGATGCTCATATCTAAGGCTTTTTATAAAAATGCGGGTATCACTTTCTGTCTGCCCCTCTGCCTCAAGCTTCAACTCGGTCCTCTGGGTCTCAGTCCAAACCTTGCCACCTTGGTGACACCACCTGCAGTTTTGGTTTTCTCAAGTAGCTGCTTGCTCTTTCCTGCTACAAACAGCTTTTGCTTGTTTTTGCTTCTCTTGAACTTAAGGTGATTCTCCTGCCTCAGTCTTCCAAGCACTGGGATTATACATAGAACCACCATGATGTCTAGTTTACAAACAGCTTTTTTATAACGATAATCTTAGTGGGTTTTCATCCATGCAAATCCCTTGTAGGCAAGTGGCCCACACACTGGAAATCAGGCGTGTAATCGTTAAATTAAAAACTTCATTGAATAAAAAATTTTCACATAGTGAGGAGTCTCCTGTGGGCAGTGGCTACTGCACTGACCACTCAGACATTAATATCTTCTGTTCCTGCAGAAAGTCCAATTAGATTCTACACAGTGGCAGACAATCAACCAGTGGACACAAGGCAGCCAGGCATCTTTCTATTTTCCCAGTTCAAAGATTAATGTCTGCTATGTAATAGGCATCTATTAGTTGAATTAATAAAGAAAAACAGTGGACATTGTTCACTCAACTGTATCACTGTAAAAGAACTACAGTTCCCACAAACCATACGACCAAGCATAGACACCTGAACTTTTATTATTGATGAGCACAAAACTAAAAGCAAGCTATTTTCATTTTCTCCAGGATGAGAACACCAATATGCATCATTAAGGTATAATTATAGACTCCATCTCTCAGTGGTTAGTTCGGAAGAACACTATCGATTCTAATTTATTTTTTCTAAGGCCGTCGAGGCTTCATTGTTCTATCAGCGACCCTATGGACTCATTAAGTCTTTCAGCATGATATTTATGCAACTGCTTAATGAGTCCTCCAACACCTTCGGCTTTCTGAATCTCATGCCTATTATTTTAGTGGTAAATGTCTGTCTTTAATCAATCATCTCCGTCACAGACTCAAAGGAGACCATACAAAGGTCACAGAACTTTCTGTTGGTGAAAGGATTCTTTGTTTACACATTTAAAGGCCTTCAAAGACACACACTGCAGACCTCAGAGGTCCCTTTAAGGGTTTAGACATCCTTACTCTCAAGAGAAATTCCTTTATTTCTTGTTTAAAACTTCCTAAATGTAACCTGAAGCAGTTATATTGCCTCTGTTGAAGAAAAGGAGCAGGGTGAGGGGTCACACTCTCCAGAGAAGCCCCTTTGTGCTGTGTGAGTGATACTTAAAGACAATCTAGAAGGAGATGGTTCTCTTTCAAGATAGCCCTTAGATTTTTTTTGAGTATCCTCCAGTGTAAACTAGGGCATAATAAGTAGAGCATTAAAGATATATGAAAGCCAACTGCGTAACAAATAAAACTATGCCCATAGCACAACCTACACACTAGCCTCTCATATACACTAGCCCCTAGGACACTTTAGCCCCGGTCCACAGTAGTCCCTTGTAGACACTAGCTCCTAGTACATACTAGCCTCTTTCTGGGATATTTCAGAAGAAATCTTAATTAACAAGAATGCTTATAGAGTGCTGGGGATGGGGAAGACTTTACCAAGGAGAGATTAGGGACAGAAGAAAGAGTAAGATGCCAAGGGAACCAAATCTATTTAGCCTCTGGTTTGAAGTCAGCACCTGCTATGCTAAATGGTGAGAAGAGGTTGGGGGGGTCACTAACCTCTTAAACCTCTGTTTCTTCAAGGGTACAACACTGAGATCAAGAAGCCAGTACAAGTGACGTGGTCAGAAGGTGTAGACAACAGAGAATGTGGGATAAAACCTACTTTAAAATTACTTTAATTAGGATAACGTTTAATACCTTTCTATTACCATTAGTTGGCTTTTAATATGCCAAAGCATGGGGAGCTATGTGTTCTGTTCTTTTGTGTTCCGTGTTGGCAAAGTCTAGAACACAGCAGGTACTTAATAAATGTTTGTCATTATGTTGTATTTTTTTCCAAGGTAATGCCATTAGCATTTTTAGAAGTGGGTCATTCTATGGATCCTTAATTTTTTCAAAGAGTCATTTTATTTTAATGTTTATGTAAGTGTCTGTGTATGTGCGAATGCAGGTGCCCTTGGGGTCCAGAAGAAAATGTCAAACCCCTTGGAGCTGGAGTTCAAGGCAGATGTGAGCTGCTTGGCATCATGGGTGCTGGGAATAAAACGTGGGTCCTCTGCAAGAGCTTAATAAACTTTGAAAACTGCTGAGCCATCTCTCCTGGTCCCGCCAGGTTTCTTATCTAGTGATTCACATCTATACAAAAGGAGCAGACACTTCCTTGAAAGTTTACTAGACAGTGATTTGTCACTACTGAAAACAGAAGCTGTAAGGATTAGAAGTCTGGTCTACCTGTTCAGCGCCACCTATTGATCTCAGCTAATATCAAGGAGTGTACTTTTTCATCAGTGAAGGAAGTGTGCACTCACCATTTTAAAAACATGGACCTCAGCAACTGTATACCTGTACACTAGGGACCCACCTTTTTCATATCATAAGCATGACAGTTGTATGTCCTACTAGCTCTAATTAATTTGCTCATTTTCAATTGCTGTATATAAGTAGAAATGTTTAGTAAAAAAATAAGAAACATTTTGGGATAATTAAAATTGGAACAAAAATGACTATATACTCTTACACAAGAATAATTTATTTTTTTAACTATAAAATACCATAATTAGGTTTTTTTTTCTAGTTTAGCAGTGAGACCTATTTTCCATGAAAAGCGTGAGGTTGGTTTATTTTTACTTCACCCCTGCCCTCTGAGCAGCTAAGGGGAGTGAAGTAACAATGTGATTAAACATATTTTATTGGAAGTCCAGGTACTATGGGAATACTCTTTTCAAAGACACATCATTTTGGAATTTTGTGTGTTTACTTTGGTTGATTGTTTTGTTGTTCTGTGCCAAGTAGGAAGCACAGTTGTTATTCTGAAGGGAATGAAGTTGTTAATGGGGAGGCAATAAGCCCAACGGAACACTAGGACAAAATGTAACATGTATAATGTCTGCATTTGCTTTGAAAATAATCTTGTATTCTTTGGGCCACTGTCATTTGTATCTTTCAAGAGAACCCAGAGTTCTATTCATTGCATAGAATGCCTTACAATGACTCTCAAAACGAAGCCAGTGAGATGCTCAGCTTTAAGGCACTGGATGCCAAGGCAGATCTAAGTTTGAGCCCCCAGACCCACAGGATGGAAGCAAAGAACCAACTCCTGCAAGCTGTCCTCTGACCTCCACATGTGTGCTGTGGTACCTTCCCTCCACAAAAAGAAATAAACCACCAGGCAGCAACAAACTAACCAAAAAGACAACTTCACATTCAGATCCAAATGAGGAAGGTGTTTCCAAACCTCCCCTGTGGCTCAAGGTACAAGATGGAAATCAGTATAAGCCAACCCTCCTCCTCCTCTCTAGGAATGAGCTTTATCACAGGTCACACAGTTGTCACTGATGAGAGGAGGTCAGAAATCATGACGAGGCTGTAATTTTGCTCTCAAATGCTCTCTCTTTCTCTCCTCCCCCTCCTCCCTCTACCTTTTCCCCCCGTTCACTCACCAAGAGAAAAATAATGATATCAATGGGCCAAGCTTATGGTTAGATAAAAACATAACGTAAGAATGGAGGCAGCTTACAGGCTTTTCCATATGCTTAAGACAGGATGCAGGAATGTTCTAGAACCCTGACAGTCACATCACGGTCACAGGAAATGTGAATGTCTAGTCATTAAAAGGGAGGCTGGCTAGAAGAACAGATTCTTCTCCCACTAGACCTCTTGGATCAGGGTGTGTACTTAATAAGATGCCCAAGTAATTCACAGACCCCTGAAGATTTAGTTGGCACTGAGCAACTGGTGAAGAGAGCCTGCAGGGACTTACTCCCTTCCTCATGAAGGAGTTGCTTGCAGCCATTTTTGGACATGCTTCTATACTATGTTACATCACAGGCCAACAAATATTTCAAGAAAAATATTTTAAGTTTCACTGTAAAACTCTATTTTTGTTACATCAGAAAAGCATCTTGCTATTAAAAAAACATGGTTCTATTTTAAAATACACTTTATTTTTTAATCTTTTAATTCCTTACCACAGTATCTTCATGGAATATAGTATAATATTTCAGTACAGGCATATGGCATGTTTGGATCGGGATAAGGTGACTGGTGCACCCATCACCTCACACATATAGCATGGGGTGTGTGTGTGTGTGTGCATGCTTGTGTGTGTGTGTGTGCGCATGCGTGCGTGCATGTGTGGGGGGGAGGGAGAGCAAGAGTGTGTGTGCACATGTGTATTGAACACATTCAAAATCCTCCCTATTAATTATTTTCCACTGCATGATAAGATGTTGTCAGCCATAATTAGCCAGGCTATTGTGCAGTTAGAATTTGACTTTTTTTTTTTTAAATCACAAGGTTGTCTCATGTTTCCTTCCAAACACACACGCTCTGCAATGGCACAGACCAGTTTTCGGAGTAGTGTAAAGAATGCAAGGAATTGTCACAACACAGCTGCAAGCGCCAGTCGTCCCCCCCACCCCGTCAAAGTTCAGATTTGCAATCTGCTCCAGTCTCCAGCTGATAACCCAGTATTCCTACTGCAGGGGTGTGAGCTAGTGTTCTTGCTTCCACAGGGCCAGGGTCATGACCTGTCCTCTTAACTCCAAATGTCACGTGATCATAAAACCAACTTTGCTGAATTTTTAGAAGGAACACTATGATGTGGAGTAGAACGGACAAAGATGATTCCCTGAGAGACTCCCCTTTGGCTTGGGGCTATGAGGAAAGGGAGACAGTGAAAGTCACCCGAAAATACACTTCCAAAGTGGGAAGAACAGACGAAGAGCGAGAAAAGAAAAAGTAAGATTAAAAAGGGAAGCCAATTTTGTAAACAGAAGCAAAAGGAAGGAAGAGGAAGAAGAATGAAGAAAAGGGAGTCTATGTCCACTGGAAAGAACGCAAAGATGCAGAAATCAACCCCAGAGGAGTACAGGAAAGGCCAAGGAAGCCATTCCAGAGGTGCTGGAAATTCCACAGGAACTAGATGGGACTGTGGAGGAGGGAGGGCTAGGACCCGATAGGCAAGCCCACACTGTCTGCACAGGGGATGGCCACACACACCACCCTTCTCTCAAAGGGGCCCTCCCTCCTCCCACCCAGTCCTACCTGGCTAGAAGGACGGCGCTCACCACTTGAGAGCTTGAGGGTTGGGGGGAGTAAAGTTGGGGGGAACAGAGGGATCCTCATGGCAAGTTTCCGACAACACTGAGGAGGAGCCTTCCCCCTGTGTGGAGAAAAAGGGAGGCTGTCATTTCTGTGGCACGGAAATGGCTTTCTGAGTCACCTGGTGTTTCAAACGTAGGTCTGGGTGGTCCCTTGATGTGCCATCTGGAGTAGCAGTGTCGCACCCCCCACCGCTGCCCCTCAGCACCTGCAGGGTAACACAGGGCCCGGCTTGCTACAAATGCACTGGCACTGCTAATTGACTTCCTCACTCTTCCCCATCCTCTCCAGGGATGAGATGCTGGACGTGACCGCAATTTTGTGTGTCCCACTCCTCCAAGAGGCCCGAGAAGAGATGATATTGATTGACAGCTGTTCAGTGGGTCGAGGCAGCCCAGAGTCTTAACGCTCTACTTGCATCCCCAAAGAGAGACTGTTTTAAAACCAAGTTAATTTAATTATCCTTCCACATACATAAAAAGAAGTTCAAAACTCTTTCCTGGAACTCCCTTCAGCAGCATATATATGTGATGACCGGAACGAGGCTGAGACGGCCATGGTGGCCCCTGAGCCAAGCAGCATTCAAATTTATGTGGTGTTCTATATCAAACTAGTGAAAATATTTACTGAGCAGTAAGAATGGGGCAAACATTATTCTTGGGTTTCTGGAGTGCAGTGCACAGGCATCATTAAATAGAAGTGGAGAAAACAGAGAGAGCTCTTGTTCCCTGGCAGCTCACACCCTACTGGGGAAAGACAACGAGACTTAGAAAAGAAATCTCTGACTGAGTAGACTAGGAGAAAAAGGAGGAAAAGGTCAGAAACGGAAGTTGGTGGTAAGGTGCAAATTTAAGATTTTTTTTTCTTAACCTTCATATGTATAGGTGTTTTACCTCCACGTGTGACTGTGCACCACGTATGTGCCTAGTGACCACAGAGGCCAGAAGAATGTGCTGGGTTTGTAACTAGAGTCACAAACATCTCTGAACTGCCATGTGGGTGCTGGGATTTGAACCTGGATCCTTTGGAAGAGCAGCAAATATTAATAACCTCTCCAATCCTGCAAGGTCCCAAATTTAAATAAAGTGATAGTGTAACATCTCCCCGAGATCTCTGATTTGACTTGAAATACAGGTGAGAGTTGTTCAATAAACACTTGGAGTATGAGGCCCAGTCTATGCAGGGCCCAAGGTGGGATCAGCTAGCTTGTTGGGGCTCAGCAAAAAAGCCAGTATGGCCGAACAGTGGTGGATCCATATGGAAATGAAGAATGGATACAGAATGAAAGAGTTGGATCTTGCGAGCATTTATTGTGAGAGAGACAGAGGCCATCAAAAGGCCTTGACCAGAGAAGTGGCTTGATTTAAAGGCTGATTCTGGCTGCCAGGCTAGGAACAGACTGTGACCGGACACCCGGCAGTATAATGTTTATAACCAGAAACCATTATAAGCTCAGGTAAGATGGTGGTTGTGACTTTGGCTAAGGTGGGTGCAGTGAACAAGTACTTGACATCTTAATACGTTATATTTCAAATTCTAGGGTTTTTTGATTCCGTCAAAAGGAAAGAGCAATAAGCAAAAATGCCGTTTGAACCTTTCAGATGGAAACTTCAAAACTTCCTTGTCAGAATCAAAGATTCAACTGATGATTGAATAAATTCAGAAGGCTTGTGCCAACTGATCTTTGCTGCTTATGTAAAATGTATGAATGCGACTCCCACGGCTGACTGACTGCATTGACATCCCAGAGGCATAACCTGATGTAGGAGGGTCATCTGTCTATGTGTTACTTTCATTGGTTAATAAAG
>LOEQ01004861.1:0-10540 GCA_001685075.1 Bramus lutescens | reverse complement strand
GGGGCAGGAGGTGGAAATTTTTAATAATAATAATAATAAAATAAATTAAAAAAATGATCAGGGTGATCTTAGTGAAGGGTGTCCTCTGCTGGGCAAAGTCTGATGTTACAGCATCACAAGATGAAGTTGGTTGGTCAGAGGAAAAATACCTTTGCCTGAGCTACATATCAGACTACCTGAAACCAAACTCCATGGAGAGGGCTCTGCACACTCATATTTTTTAGACAGTGCCAGTTGGTGGCAAATACTTGCAGAATATTATTGTACTTTTACTACCACAAGAAATGAGGAGTTTCTCACATAAGGAAGACTTGAGAAGCTGTGTGAGGTACTTACATAAACCAGGAGATTTTATTTTTCCTGAATAGAAAACAAACAAACCAGGCGTGTGTAGACATTCAGGGTTATTTAGCTCCATTTACCTTGGGCTTCTCCTCTAGGATCTGCTGGCGGATCTCCTTGTGTTTCTCCACAAGTTTTTCTTGTCTTTTACTTTGTGCTTCCTCTAACTATGAGAAAGTTACCAGAAAAAAGAGTCATATTAGAAAACTAGCAAAAAACAAAACAAAGCAAAAACCAATAAAGCCTTCATACATGCTACAAGAAACAAAACAAAACAACAATAAAAAAAAAACKCCAAAGTTTTTCAAGTCTATGGTATCAATGATTTGGTCTTTTGGGAAAGACTTGCCCTCTGAAGCTAGGTAAAGGGAACCCAGGGCAGAGCAGTTTGGTGGCTGATAGACACATGTTGTTGTAAATGTCTGAAAATTTCCATCACACAAACTTTCTAAAAGCTTAGGGACAGATCTAGATGTGGATGTCACCTTTATCACAGGTAACAATGAAAGATCGTGTCACATTTTTTGGGGTTCCCAATTTGGGTAGTGAGTGATTCCTCCCCATCTGTTTTTACANATATATATATGAGTCTCAATAGCCAGAGCATGTGCGCTTTTAGGGACTATCACAAAGCAGCTGGATGCTGGTGACGAGTAGACACAAGGAGGCACAGCTTTCCTCTCTGCAGCTCACAACAAGCTGGGCGACTGTTCTTGTGGCATTTGCAAAGGAGACAGAGTGAACAGACATACCCTCTTGATGTACTGCACCACCTCCTGGATGTACGACCGGATCATCTCTGTCTTCTCCCTAAATTGAAATGAGCCAAAGATCATTAAACCAACCCTCCTGGAACTTCTATGATTTTACTGTCATGGTATAGCTGTTGAAAGAAACATCCAACCTGTAAGTGGGGGCAGGTGGTGCTGTATCTCCCCAGGCACAGGCCCTGTTTTTCTTAGATGCTCCCAAGGTTGTCTAACAACTTGAGAAATGAGAATTTAGCCTTTAGCCATTTCCCAAACAATATCACTTTCCTTTTTTTTTAAATGAAAGTCACAGAGTGCCCCTGTTTGAGAGCTCACTGTAAAAACCTTACAATGGAAATTGTAGCGGTTTTAATGACAATGGCCCCCATAGGTTTATCCATAGGCTTAGTCACCAGAGGATGAAAATCTTTCATAAGGTTAGGATTAGGAGGTGTGGCTTTGTTTGAGGAAGTGTGTCACTGGGAGTGGGCTTTGAGGTTTCAAAAGCTCAAGCTTGGGGGTCTCCTTCTCCATCTCCCTCCCCCATTGCTCCCCTCTCTCTTGCCAACTTGCCAAACAAGATACAGCTCTTAGCTGTTGCTCCATCACCTTGAGTGAAGCCACATTCCTGCTATGATGATAATGGACTAACCCTCTGAAGCTGTAAGCAAGCCCCCAATTCTTCCTCTTATGAAAGAGTTGCCTTGGCCATGGTGTCTCTTTACAGCAGTAGAACAGTTACTCAGGCAGGGATCATGTGGAAGATCAATTAGCAGAGAAGTTTTACTAAAGGGCCTTTGGTTAATACACTTGTCCTCTGACAGAGAACAACAGCAGGTTCATCATTCCAGTTTAGGGAGGTGGGTACTTTCCACTCACTCTTCCATCTGGCTTTTGTCTTTAGACTTGGCTTCCGTTATCTTCTCCTGCCTCTTCTTATCCATTTTCTTCTTTAATTCCTTCTTCTCTCTGAAGTTAAATAGGGGGAAAATCAGACAAACCGAATAGCAATCTGCAGTTCATGCATTCAGGTCTATTCAGGCCAAGGGGGAGGGATGAAGGCTTACTTCTCGCATATCTCCTTGAGCTTCTTGAGCTGGTTGTTCTGACACTCCTCAGCAACATCTGTCAACTTCTGAATAAGCTGGGGAGAGAAAAAAGCAGTTTGATGTTTTCTAGGATCATAGATCCAGGCACCAGTCCCTGTCCTTCCCAGCCCACACACTAGCATGCAGAGTTAGACAGTTTACGGTGGACACTGACCTGCTGTGAGAGTAACCAGAATAACTCTGGCAACGAGGGCGTGGTTTTCAAGGATCACATTATCTGTGGTTTTGTTTGCTTGTTTGTTTTGTAATAGGAAATCCTTCTGATTTGCTCCTTTAATTGAATTGAATTCACTAGATCTTCATTCCAGTTCCTGCAGCATGGCTCAGTGCAAACTCAGCCAACAGTGTGGACCTAGGCTCCTACCTATACTCTGTATATACAGGCTTGAGATACAGAGTAGAGGTAATAAGCTTTAAAGGTATGATTTGGGCCAGAGGTCTATACCTTTTCTGAACCAATGCTTTCTTGGTTATAAACCAGGTCATTGCTACGTTTATCTCTGGTAGGTAGTGTGCCTGTATGATATTAATGGAAGTTATACTCAGCAGTGTAGAATTCTGCCTTTCTGGCTATATTTTTTGTTCTTGTTGACTTACTTTGAGGATGACATCTGGTACCCATCTCAGAAACTGATGCAGTGTCCTTGGCGGGGTGGGGGAGTAATTTCAGTAGACACAAAGAAGACCAGGAATGTTTTTCTGTGCTCTTGTTGAAGCTTGGGTCGTGTCAGTGGAATAACTGCATTGTTTGATGTCCATTTTCTTATCAAACCAAGATTCAAGACAGAAGCAACTGTATCTGCATATTCTTAATTCTCCACATGGTTCTCAACATTTAGTACATGCTCTATGAATGCTTGTAAATTATAGGGAAGTAAATTTTCATATCAAACAGCCCTCACTCTTTATTCTACATCAAGAGTCTGTGGAACCTCAGGTGGCTGTAGCAAGAAACCTAAACCCTTTCACTTTAGCATAAAGTATATGGCATGAACGTTCTTCCAGAGGCCCTATTGTTATTTCCAAGTTGAAGACTTTCTGTCTAAAAAATATACAGAACAAGACAAACTGACTAGTTTTGCATAAGTAATATCTATCAAGTAACAAGTCAGTCATCCCTCAAGATCCATGGAGGATTGGTCTTGAAATCTCTGGCATTTATCCAAAATCTGTGGATGCCTTGTGCTAAATGGTGTAACACTTGTTGTAATGTTCCTATACCCTTCTGTGTACTTTAAATCATTCAGATTGTTTATCATATCTAGAACACTCTAATTGCTGTAAAATAAGTTTAGACACCCTCCACCACCTGGAGAATTCACCTCTGTCTGGTGTTGTTCTCCACTGTGGTTTCAGAAGGTGTTTTTAAAAGTCCCTTGAGCTGGGCAATGATGGCACATTCATTTAAGCCCAGTACTTGGAGGCAGAAGCAGGCAAATCTCTATGAGCTTGAGGTCAGCATAGTCTCAGCTAGGGCTACAAAGAGAAACTCTGTCTTGAAGAAACACACACACACACACACACACACACACCACACCCCAAACTCCCCCACAGGACTCAGTAGGTAGAACTCTTGCTCTGTTAGCATAAGGACCTGTGTTCTAATCTCCAGCACCCATACTAATAGGCAGGTATGGCCATTTCCATCTGTAACTCCAGCATTGATTTCAGAGGCTTAGAGAGTTCCATGTTCATTATGATAAACATGAAAGTTGGAACATTTATATGTGAGGTCAGTTAGATCTGAAGAGCTATCAAGGAGGATATGGCCCACAGAATGCCTGTTTCATCATTAAGAAGAGACTGCCTCAGCATGGCTGCCATAGTTGAGGAAATTGTGCTTCAATCGGTACCATTTACCAAATTGTTCAGAAGTAAAATACTGTTCCCCCCCAGGGATTCATTTAAAAGTATCTGCATTGTAGTATGTAATCTCATGTGATGTGTATATGTAATCTCATGATTACATCTCAATCTTATGGGCACATATATCCATGGGTAGTCAGGAAGATGACTTCTCATGAATCTGTATAATTTTGATATATAGGAGATATACTAGAATATGCTTCATAACTAAGTCTATTGTCCCATGAGGACTTTAAATCACTTAAAAGCCTGCATTGTTCCTTTTACTCAGACTAACACAGGCAAACAATTTCTCCTCAGTCTGAGACAAGCTACACACAATTATCTCCTTTTCACTCCAGAGCAAGTCCAAACTAGACTGAATGTTTCTATACTGTATCATAAGTTAAAAACTTCACAAAGATGTACAGGGTCAGAGTTGCAAATGTCTAACTAAGGTTATTAACACAAAGCAACCTAAAAAAATCATGCCAATCCTTTGTTTACCAAGTCCGGCTGATAAAAACCTGTGTCTCACAGCTTGTCTCACCTGGCTCTATGCTCCCAACCTTTGATCACAGTCTCACACCTGAAACCTTGAAAGCTTTCATTGTCACGGTAAATGGCTCAGCTCCTTATCATTTGCACAAGGAATATACTATGATCAATATGATGTGATTTTTGCAACTTTTTTCCCCATTGCCATAAACCCCCTGGAAAACAAAACAAAACAAAACTGTATTTAAGCTAGGTAAACAGAGAAGCGAGGAAGAATTGAAACAAGGGAGAACTAGAAAGGATCGGAACTTAAAAGAAAATTAGAGGGCAGAACAATCAGGACCAGAACAGCACATACATGAGTTCATTCCATACCCCTTAGATAAAAATCCCTCAAGTTCAGTTTTGCTTTGCTGGGGACTACTTCCTCAAACCCTGCAGGTGGCCTTGAAGAGCTGGACTTTCAGGCTACATTATGTCAACATCCGCTTACATTTTCTGTTTCTTCGTACCTCTTATCCTCACCCTTAGCACTTTAGAATCAGCCAATAAAGCCACAAAACTAGAGATGCCCACGCTTTCCATTCACTCAGTTCTAACATTTACTTTAATTTGGGTTAAGTTATTAAGCATGATTGTACCAAAGTCCCCCAAGGTTCCCCTGGCTTTTTGTCCTCAGATCCTGTGAACTTGGTTTTTGTTGTTCCCAATTCTTATTCCCACTTCGTCTGCTTCCACTGTGTGGGAAAACTATTCATTTCAGCCCAAACCCAACAGTATTGATCAAGCATCTACTTATAGTCTTGGCACTGTTCTAGAAGTATGGCTCATGACTCATCTGAATTGATCTTGCTATCATGTGTCCTATGATCAGCAGCTATGGCTGGGCAAAGACACACATTAGAAATGAAAACTCTCAGGCCCTCCCCTAGACCAATAATTCAGGCTCTGCACTTCCTCAAGATGCTCAGGACAAAATGTGCATCTTGGAATTTGAGAAGCCCTGTCTAGATTATTGAGGAAGATGGTGACACCATTAAAGAAGTCATCTCAGTTTGTCTGGCCTCTATCTCAAAATCTTTGGAACTTTGTGTTCTCTTCTTTACCCCAAAAATCCAATGTCCTCATCTCTGTAACCATCGTGGTTTGGAAAGCTCTGGAAAAATACACACAATTTCTGATAGACCATATACCGTATCATACGTCCTTAATTTAGTTTGCCTTTTTTGCCCAAATTACATTTTTTTTTACTTCCCCTCATGTCTTCTGTAACTGTGGGCAGATTTGAAAAATCACCCCATGCTCTTCTGTGAAATGTCCTGTCTGCACGGGATAAACTCTCTCTGTGCAAAAACACATTTCTGTCTACCCTCCGTGAACCATGAACTCTTGCCCTTTTTACTCGCCTTTCGTTCTATTTCTAAATTGGATACGAGCATCCATATGATGCTCATACCTTTAATCCCAGCCATTTGAAGACAGAGAATCAATCAGAGGCTTTGGCTCACCAAACAATACACCAGGCAAACAAATAAACAGAACAAATGAAGAAAGGCAAGTGATTCCCACACTGCAGTGGCTCCCTTCTCACCTCCTTCAACCTTAACACCCATTGTGGGTTTTTGTTTGTTTGTTTTGTCGACTTGACATCAGCTGGAGTCACCTGGGAAAAGGGAATCCCAATTGAGGAAATGCTTCCATCAGATTGGTCTGTAGACAAGTGTGTAGGTCATTTTTTTTTGATTAACGAATGATGTGAGAGGGTCCAGCCCACCGTGGGCAGTGCTGCCCCTGCTCAGTGAAAACTGAGCAAGCAAGTAAACAGCATTCTTCCACGTATCTCCTTCAGTTCCTGCTTCCAGGTTCCTGCTCTGAGTTCTTGCCTTGGCTTCCCTCAATGGACCTTGACTTGGGGCATGGAAGTCAAAGAAATAAGTCTTTTCTTTCCCCAGTTTCCTTAGGCCATTTTTTTTATCACAGCAATAGAAAGCAAGTTAAAATACTGCCTTAATTCTGCTTCAAATACTGGAATTCATCTCATATTTCATTAAGATTTAAAAACCTTTGTTGCTGAACTTATGTCTCATTTCTCAGAATTTTAATTATTTCACAGATTCCTAAATTTTCCTGGTTCACAGAACCCAGTGATGTTTTGTTCCAATGATACCTTTAGGCAAAAGAAACAAAACAAAACAAAACAAACAAAAACAAAACAAAACAAAATTGCTATAAGTTCCAAACAACTTAATGCTAGTAATTTGCATAAGGTTCCCAGAAGATGTTCCTGTTTCTATAAAAAATAAAAAAGCTATCTCAAAATGTCTCTATGAGTTTGGTGTTGGACCTGAGGGTGCCTTGGTATACATTTTGGGAATAATTACTTTAAACTTCATTGAATTGGCAACTCCGCTCACACAGAAATCTCTTCTTTATTTTCAACAGGAATTACCAGAGCTATTCCTCTTTCAGCTTTCTTAGGAGCTTCAGTTCAGTGAAGATCTGCGTGCACCCAGTGATCAACCTCAGCTGTGAATGCTTCAGCCTCTCCACCTCAGCATCTGCAGAAGCAAGCTCAGGCTTCCTCTCTTCTCAGAGACAAGACTTTCCCATTGTATCAGGCACTGGTATTCAGCTCGGAAGTGCACAAGGCCCTTTCCTATCCTCTTGGGTACTTTTAACACCCACCAAGTCATAGACATCTGTGAATCCCTCCACATCACACAGCTTTCTGCTAACAAGAATCCTTTTAGTACATGTCTGCAAACTGCAGTCTCCAGCTTGCAAGCACTTCTTCCATGACTGTAGTCTCTCTTTGGCTTTTCTACTCCAGCCCAGATATTTGTTCCTTCTTAAATGTCTCCAAGACTTAAGTAGACCTGTCCCCAGATATATTTTTTTGACGAGTAGTTTGTTCCCAGACCTATCTGCATAGACTTGTGCACACCTTTTTTCATATTATTTTACCCTTTCAGTAATATTCCCATGTGAACAAGACATCACAAATAAGGATCACTCCCGGGATTGTAGAGCTGCCTTGGATTATATTGTTCTGCCTCAACCATTCTTATTTCTATTTGCAGTTTGTCTAATTAAGTCCCAGGTAGCAACATGAGCACTGTCTGTCACAACTTTGTTAGTAGTGCCTGGAAATGAGATGATATATGTGCATACAGAACGGGTCTCTTTCCGACCTCATTGAGTAGGCTTGGGCCCATCTGTGCCTTCTCACCCAGCACTGTTCCTCTTGGAAGCACTTACTTTGCTTTCTGACTCATGTTTGGCTCCCACGGGAACTGCTCTATACTTCAGCCTCCATCCTTTGGCCAAAGTAATTGATCCAGAAGATCATGGATCTAATCATAACATATGGGACTTCACTAAGGTAGCAAGGCTGGCCCTAGCAGAGCTCTTTCCCAAGATTTGGCTACAGGTCTATGGAGAAATAAATGAAAACCATGTCCTGTCCACCATTTTGAATAAGAATGATACTAAGACTAGCCGGAAACAACCGAGAAAGCGGGGAAAGTGGGAATGATCGCATGAGGACTACAGGCAGTAAAATGGTTGTTTCTGGATAGATCTCTGTCAACTCCATTCCTTAAATATGCACAATACATTTACATGATTTATCCCCTTCACTTTTTCTACTATATATTATTACTCAAGTTAGTCTGCTCTAAGTTTCTATCTCTTGCAATCTGGAGAAACCTGACAAAAACAAACGACAGCAAAAAGCCCTAAAAATGTATCCACTGCTACCAATATAAGGTGAAGGAACTTGAGTTTTGGTGCAAAGTTTTCATTGCGTGAGATGTGGACACATGACCCTGAGAAGTGGTTTTCATAGTAACAGAAGCAAATTTTAAAAGCTCACTTTTTAAGCACTAACCTAAGGGCAGAGGACATTAACTTTTTGAGTTAAGTGTGTATTAGCTACAAGCCTCACCAGGAATGAATAATTAATTATAGGTAGCAATGGAACAAAGATTTAGAGCTCTACAGAATGAACCAAGAGTGTAGAGGGTAATCTGAAATTTTGCAAATGATATTTAATTTTAACTTTTGATTAATTTTTCTTTTCTCAGAGTAATACACATCTTTTTTAGTTAGTTTGTTTGTTTACTATTCATGAAAGTCTCCTGGATAAACATCTAAACAATTTAAAGAATCAAAAACCAAAAACCAAACCACACAAAAATAAAGTAAAGCCCTGGAGAATAGAAATTCACGCTTATTT
Source organism: Bramus lutescens (assembly GCA_001685075.1). Taxonomy (NCBI): domain Eukaryota; kingdom Metazoa; phylum Chordata; class Mammalia; order Rodentia; family Cricetidae; genus Bramus; species Bramus lutescens. The sequence goes on along the minus strand of LOEQ01004861.1, from coordinate 1,760 downwards.
TCAACTCTGAACTAAATTTGAATTTGTTTAGTCACTGGAGGAAGAGAGAAAATAATTTCCACAGAAGAAAATAATTCCCTGGTGATAAATCAAAGAGGATAAAAGATGTGTGGACAGAAATGATCATATTTATAGTCTCTCTGAGAGAGATGGCTTTGGGAAATAGACAAACATCCAGCGTCAACATTAAACATACTCCCTTCTTCGTTCACTAACTCCCTGAGAAGTGTTGTCTCTTTCATTAGTTCCTGGTGAGTGTCAAAGCCCCTTTAGTCAAAGCCCCACTAGTCAAGGTCCCTCTAGTGAGTTTTCACTGTGAACTGGTCAACTTCCACAAAGAAGAAATTTACGATGTATGTTAATTATTTAGTGATCCAAAGACCAAACACAACATGACAATTTAAAGACATGGTAGGTATTTACTCTAGGGTGTCGTGTCCACTGAAGTTGAGAAATCTTTATTCCCGTATTCAGCAGCTTCTTGCTGAACATCTATGGCATCACATACAGTCTGACTTTGACCAAAGCACTGTCCACAGAGAGCTGACTTTCTCAGAGAAGGAAGATTTAGATGAAAAGGTAGCCATCTTGATTATTCTTCAACATAGTCTTTCATACCTATGCAATCATTTATTTTTATTTTGCATAACTAAAGTTAATTTATACCTACTTACTTGGATATAAATATTTTGGTGTTATTTGTTTATTGCGGTTCTCAGAAGCAAAACCAGGTACTCACACATGACAAGCAAGTGATCTCCCACCGAAATAGACCTAGACCCTCGGTTTGAACTTGAAAATATTTACATGATCCTTAGATTAAATTTCTGTTATTCAGAGATAAATAAAACTGAAAATCTGGCCAACACTTCACTGTAAAGAATTTCCTTCGACAGACTCCCAGCATTTTAAGTTATTCTTCACTCTGACATTATTCCACAGTAAGAGTTCTTCAGCTTTTGGGAAATGTGAATGGAATGCTGTAACATGCTTCCTCACAGATATGCCTGTTACCCTTCTGCGAGGCTTTAGGTTACAACCCTTGGAAACTATTTACAAACCAGTAAGTTGGATGCCAAGAGCTATAGTGATTGACAGCCTAAGTGACACATGGTGGGTTGTGTCATTGCAGCTCTTTGGGCCTGATGATCTGAAAGCCACAGTGGCCACTTACTTTAGAATAAATTAAATAAATACTAGTTTCTTAAATAGCCATCATTGCACATAGAAGTTTCCAGATAATTAGCAATGTGAGTCTGACGAGAGGAGATGACATTTGTATTGTTTGTAACTTGCTCATGAATCATGGGCTCTATGGTCCATTTGGATGGCAGGACCAGAGGAGCTGCCCCATGGAGATAAACATCACGTCAGCCATTCCTTTTCTAAATGCAGAACATATCATTTCAGCATTATTCATTTGCCAGATGAAATGCAACGATTCCTGCAATTCTAGGCTGCTTGAGCTAAAAGGCCAGTCAGTTGCATTCTATGGAATTTTCCTGACACCAGAATGTCTTACTCCTCAAGCTGCTTTATGTCGACACAAACAAAGCTATTCCCTGATTTGCCTTTGGGTTTTGTTGTTCATTCTCATTTTCTTTAATCTTTCCTAAATAGTCATTAGCATAATTTAAAATATATTAAGACGAGACAATATACAGTGTGGAAGAAGGAGGAGGAGGAAGAGGAGGAGGAGGGGGAGGGGAGGAGGAGGAGAAGAAGGAGAAGGAGAAGGAGAAGGAGAAGGAGAAGGAGAA
>LOEQ01004860.1:79882-101074 GCA_001685075.1 Bramus lutescens | reverse complement strand
TTGACCTATAATAATATGAAAATATACCCTAAAAGTTGTATCAATATACAAAATCTCCTAAACAGAGGTAGAAACATGCATATATACAATCTGACAAAATAACTTTGTATATATGTACAAATAATGTAAACAAAAGTAACAAATATAATTTGAACTTGTATCAATATACAAACTATACCAATGTAAATTATCCATAAATAACTCACAAGTCTTAGTGTTGATTAACTCCCTTACCCCGTCTTTTCTGCTCTTTGCCCATTTTCATTTCCCTTAAACCCTTCCACCCCCTACTTTGTACTAGGTAGCTCATGCTGTTTCTCTTCCCTTAAGGCTTCTTCCCCCTCTTCAGCGCCTTCCTACCATGTTGGCCTCTCCACACACTCCAAGTTTAAACACACAAATCTGAAGATTCCAAGCTACCCTGGTTGACAGTTCTACAGACTGTAAGAGTTCCTCTGTCCCTATATTATTGTCAGTATTTCTTCACATTTGTTTTCTTGATGATAGCCATTCTGATGGGGATGAGATGGACTCTCAAAATAGTTTTGATTTGCATTTGCCTGATGGCTGAGGGTGTTGAACACTTTTTAAAAGATGTTTATTATTATCTGTATTTCTTCTTTGGAGAATTTCCTATTTAGTTCTTTGGCCATTTTTTTGATTGGGTTGTTTGCTTTTTTGATATTTTTTGAGCCTTCTCCCACCATCTTCTCTGACTTATTTTTGGCACTCTTACTTCTTCTCTGGACCCAGAAACACAGAAGCCATTCTGCTAGTCTTTTTAGTTCCCCGAGCTCATCTCTTTTCATGACTATACCCTTGAGGGCACAGCCTGCGCTTCCCACACCCTGCATGAAGCTCTACACACTCAAGTCTGTGCAGCGGTCTGAGGAGGGAGATTTTTCTCCTTTGCTTCTGGTGTGTGATGTTCCTCTTCCTAGGGACTGGAGGATTCTGACAGTCTAGTGGCTGCCTTTTGCAGTTTAGAGTTGGGAGTGGGCATGGTCAAGAATGTTATTTTATTTTTCATCTTAAATCCAAAGAGAGCTGCTGAAGGAGCTTTTACATTTGGATGTTGGCTGGTGATAACTTTTATATGTAAGCCTGGCAACTGGAGACTTGCCTCATCCAGCCCTGCAGTGGTGGCCAGACTCCTTCCTTACCTGTGCCTGAACCCTGTCTTTGGACCTGTCCTTAGACCCTGTCTCTTTCTGTCTTTGGAGCTGTTGTCTTCAGGGTGCCATTTACCCCTCAGGGGCCCTGTCACTGACTTCAGGTAGGATGAAATACACAACATTCTGAATAAGAGTAACACTAACCGCTGCATTTTAAATGTTTCAGTGAGACTGACAATCTTTTATGTTGCCTGAACCAATCCTTCCTGTAATTTACGTGCAATCTCTTCCTTGTGCCATAATTTCCTGGATTTTTGGCTTATGTTTTGGTCACAGTCAACAAGAGTAATGATGAAGGAGATGTTGACCAAAATATTCTCAAGTTTCAGTTCTGAAAAATTACTTAGCAGTTTTTAGTTTTTGTATTTGCAAAAATGTACTTTTGCCTTCGAGGGCTAAATCCATTAGAAATACTGTATATAACTGGTTATGTAGAGCCATGCCATGCACTTAAATTCTTTTGCCCTGTACTGTACTTTTAAATCATCAGAAGTGTTTGAAGACTCCAGTTTTGATAATTGGAACTGCCCGCTCCCCTTCCTCCCCGTGCGTGTGTGCATGTGTGCTGCACTCGTGTGAGCACAGGCTCACAGCATTAGCAGTTATCACAGTGGTCTGATCTATTTATTTAAAAACTAACAGCACCAACTCCACCTGTCACATTTTATGGTGGAATTTGAGAAGAATGAGGGCAGTTTTATCAGGATTGTGAAGTTTTCCAGGGGCAGAGCTCGCATATGTTAATTTACTTTCTAAAAACAACTTGTGCCGCGTTCTCATCCTGGAGACCAGCTGTCTGTTTTCACTCAGACCCAGCTCTCCCTGCCATGGAACTTCGCTGGGAGCAAGGCTCATTTCTGAAGCTGCCTGGAGTTCACCTGCTCCCTTGGTTCATTCTCATCTTTTGCTTTTCCAGAAGGTTTTAGCCAGAGGTGGAGGTACCATGTTCACACTGGGTGACTCAACCATTTGATGATTGTTGAGCACTTTTAAGGGTCCCTAGTGAGGGCAGGAATGTAATGTGGATTGACAGACAACGAGAGTCACCAGCTGTCCTTTAAGACTTCAGCTGAAGGTGATAGGGTCAGATCAGTGCATTCACTTATTAATTTTCTTATGTTTTTGCATATTAAAAGAAATGGAGAAAGAACGTCCCCTAAGGCTGAGAGTGCATGTAGCGTTGTGTCGGTTGTCTTGATTCTCAGTGACGCATGCAGGCACATGTTGCCTCCTGGTGACCTGTTGCAGACAGCATGAACTCTGCCTTTCTTCCCCGTCAATTCTGGACCTCTGCATTCTTTGCTATGCTCAACTCTCCTCTTTCTCCTGTCCTTTTCTGTTTTTCTTGCTTCTCTCCTTGCTTGACATTTCTTCCTTCTTGATCTCAGTACCCACTCATCAGGGGGAAGTTGGCCAATCCCACTGTGTGTCAAGGTCTTGCAGCTGTAACGTCTTCCTTATGTGGTTTCTGGTGACCCGAGTAGCACCCCAGTCGGGTTCTGAATCAGTGAGGGCACATTTCCTGGGAGGACTTGAAAATTTGGCACCTCTCGGCGATTGGCTACATATCCGAGTTTCATCCTGTAGACCGCAAGGAAGGGAGCTATTTTAATGAGTCAGGGCTGGGCTTTACAATAAATTGCTCCTGTACCTATCCCTGGGCAGCCGAAGCACCCCATTCTGCTAGGGAGTTCAGGTCCCCTAGTGTACCTGGCTCCCCCAGGCACTGCAGCTTCTCCTCTTTGACTTCCTTAGCTTCAGATTTTATGTCTATTTAAGGCTAATGTAGCACACAAAGTAGAACTGTAAACCACTTAGCAGCTATGCAGTGGTCTGTCATAAATCTGTATAAACCCTCAGCCCAGTCAGTGGTTTGGATGGCTTTCCGTGAGAAAACTCCTTCAGCTATGAGGTAGTAAAACAAATGCCTTAAAACAATCAAACCCAGGACAATTGTTTGACAGTGTCCACCTTTTTAAAAAAACTCTCCAGACCCAGGCTGAGGAAATGATACTGAGACTAAGTAGTGACTTTAAAAATAAAAACAATAAATGAACATTGACATCATTTGCCAACAACTGTTTTTTTTTTCTGCCCCATTTTATCTCATTACCCAAATAGTTCAGACTGTACGAGGAGCTAGAGAGTTTTACTGTTTTATTTATTTATTTAGTTGGAATTGGTTTTGCAGAAGTGGAAAATTGGCAGCAAGTATGGAAAGTAGCAAACCAGTTTACAGTGCTCAGTGCTTCTTAGCTTTAATGAAACCCACAAGAATGAGGAAAGGCTTCATGGGTCTGAGTAAGAGGCTGCCCAGTAGGCATTTCCTTTTCTGGAAGTTTATTTTTACACCGGCTGAGTCTAGCGCACACGGGAGAGCATGCCCAGACTCTAGTTGACTTAACGATGGCCTCTGAGATGGGCGGGACTCCCACTCTGTTATTTTTCCATAATCCCATGCAGAAAATGCTGGGAAATGTTTCTAATAATATTGTACAAGCAAGAGGAACCTGGTAATTAAGAAGAAAAAAAAGAAAAAAGCAAAACTTGTGACCCATTGGAGTGCGAGTAAGGGGCCTACAAAACAGTGCTTGCCTGTCCCGACAGTCAGATGCTGTGCTCCGCAAGTCTTAATGAGGCAGTAGAAGCATGTGTCGAGTTTTGATTAGAATTGTCAGTGGATAAAGGAATGTTTGGAAACTGTGCTTTTTGAACAAAATAGGGTAGATGATCATTTCCCCTCACATGATAAAACCAGTCTGAATGATGAGTTCAGTTGATATCAGTGCGTTTCTAGCTAAAAGCCTAAGCCAAGACCATTAGAAATAACACGTCTACAACTTTGTTCAGCAGAACTGGCAGTGTAAGTTCCTCCCACACATGTGCTTGTTTCCATCCCCTGAATGGATAAGGTTTTTGTGCCGGGCCACTTCCAGAGTTGGTGTCCATATTGCAGTATTCTCTTGCCTGTTCTTACTGATGGCACCCTGCTCTTCCTGTACTCACCTTCCCATTAAGGAGTCATCTGCATAGCACACTGCTGGATGCTGCCTAAGCATCAGTCACAGCAGGCTCTTGCTGCTCTCAATTCTAATGCACATCCCTAGGAAAGTTGAACTTGGCTGCCTGCCCTACAGTCCTACCTGTGGCCTAGTGTGCTTTGTTAGGGAACTCAATTGTGCCTCACATTTCCTGGGAGCTTGTTAGAAACACAGAGCCTACTTGGGTGGTGGTGGCGGCAGCGCATGTCTTTAATCCCAGCACTCGGGAGGTAGAGGCAGGTCAATCTTCTGTGAATTTGAGGCCAGCCTGGTCTACAAGAATGAGTTCCAGGACGGGCTCCAAAGCTATGGAGAAACCCTGTCTCGAAAAACAAACAAAAACAAACAAAAAAACCAAACCCAAAAACAAAACCAAAAACCCCCACAGCCTTGGGGCTCACTGCAGGCTTCAGAAGTCCAACTGGCCTTTGCTGGTGTACAAAGTTGAGTTTATGCTAAGCCTACTGGAATGACCATTTACAAGCTATTAAGCTGCGAAAGCCAAGGCAACGATGCTGTGGCAATAAAACGTGCTTTTGTTAAGCTATTTCAGAATATTGGATTCCAGTTTATTAGAAAAGTCCACACACTAGTAGTATAGGTGAGTGAGGTTTGTTTGGCTCTCTGTTTTTTGGGTTCATGAGTCTTGCAAGACAAGGCTAGAAATAACAGGTTTTACAGGCGGGCCAGAGCTTATTTTTCTCTGAATGTCAAAATTCATTGGCTTGGAAATTGTTTCAATGGATTACAACCGGTACTGAAGTAAGGACCTGCAACCAAAGATTAAATGTCTTTTAGGCTGGAGGGTTAAGTATGTTTTCCAAAATTTGAAAATTATACTTGTTTGTTTATGTATATATTTGATATCATAGCCCTATATGAATAAGTAGATACAAATTTCTATTGCATGCATGATCATTAATGATCACGGGTTCATGCTGGTGAAGTCTGTTATTTTGAGACCAGGTCCGTTATCTTACCAAGAGGTCAGGGTTTGAACTTTTTAACTGTTGGAAGCTGTACTTTGAGGTTTCTCCTGAGGTGTCTTTTTTAGGAATGCCAGCTATGGCGATATGGTTATGCTGGGGCTCAGGGTGGGGAAGGAGGATGCAGAGGAGGGGATGGAACTTCATCTAGTGGATGAGTCCCAAGTAAACCTGGAGGGGGGTTGGGCAGATAGTTGGTGAATACTGAAGAACTTAAGTGTGCAGGGCTGGAAAAAGTTAATTAGAATAGGTTCTAGAATCATTAGCATTATCAGCTAGTTCTCTGTGGTCCATACATGTGCTGCTATGTACAGCACTTAAGTGCGTGGCTGTTTAGGACAGAACATAAAGACATCATGGTCTCTTTCCAGCCCTTGAAGGGACCTGCAAGGCAGATATGCTATCTTCATCCACTGGTCTTGAGTCTTAAGTTGTGATCAACTAGAAAGCATTCTCGATTGGACTCGAAAGTCACTTAAATGATGTCACCCCCTTTTGGTTATTTTGTTAAGCCGATCTTTCTAGATTCATTATAAACAAACAAACGAAAACCCAAAAGCCCATTTTCATTTCTTCCTGTGTGCATTGTGACCTGACCCAGCGGTATATCTGTGTGCCTCTGCACGCTAACATGTATGGAGCTTTGTGTTCTTGGTGCAGGACTTGGGAATGCCCTGTTGGCTGTAATTCTTCCCAACACTATGGCATCACCTGAGGGTGGCCTTGTTCTGTTTTCCTTTTAAATGGCTTCAGAGGTGGAGTTTCTGAGTTCTCCTGAATAAGGTACTAAAGCCACAAGTGCTGGGAGGACAGGTCCTGGGCTTTTGTTTGCATAGGGTAGGTGGCCTGCTTTTTCCTTGGTGAAAGACTGCATTTGAATGGAGGCTCCAGCATTGAGGGCTCTGCCTTGCTTCTGTCTTCTCAAAGACTTTGGAGGACAGTCTTGTCCACTGTCCAATGAAGCGTGCTGTGCCCCAGCTGCAAGGTCCAGCCATAAGCGTTCCTGATGATTGGCAGGGTTTTGAAGCAAGTGGGCCTTCATGGATACCAGGAAGGACCCTAAGTCCTGTGCTCTGAGGTCCAGGAAAGACAACTTGTTACAGTGGCAAAATGGGACATTTCATTATTGTATCTACTTTGACGAGGCCCTTTATCATTTCAATCTGAGGATAAAAACTCAATCTAGGCCAAATAGGTGATGTATCTGGCTTTTGAATCCCTCTTGTTCTTTCTCATTAGGTTAGTGTCCATTCGTTGCACCTTGTAGCCACATTGTACAGTAATGTATATTAATATACGTTGTCCATATAATGCACGTTAATGTATATAATCGTGGAATAAGTATCAGAGAGCATCATGAAATCGTTACCTTTGTGTTCTTTAGAAACAGGTGTTCAGACTTGTAGACACAGTGAAGCATATCAGCCAGAGGTGGAGGCTGTGTGTGGTCTCTGTAGCAGCATGGTCACCCATGTGCACCAGCTGGGCCCGTGTGTTACGGGGTGGGGGGGGACTCTGAGCAGGGAAGCAGTTGGAGTGTTTCCTGTCATTCTGTGACTTGGACATCTCTGGCTGTGGCTCTTTCCTGAGGCAAAGCAGCATAGTGTATGAGAGTTCTGCAGAGCCTCTAAGCCTTGGACAAGCTGAACCGGTAATTACCATTTCTCAATGTTTGGTCACTCTGAAATAATGCCAGCCCCATGAGAGAAAGCTGACGAGCAGTTGTCCCGGACCAGTTAAAAACATGGCTTCAGCCCCCAGGATCTAGCATGGGTGGAGTCAACACGCTTTTGTGTCTGACAGGAATCCAGATGTGTTGCTGTGTCTGAGATTGGGCGCTGACGAACCTATCTTTAATATTTCTGAAATAAAAATGGCATAAAATAAAAGGTTTGGGAAAGGACACCTCTTTTCCTTTTCCTATCTTCCTGTGACACTGATGATTCTGGAAATAGCCACCCTCCCGATTATCCCAAGTTCTAATTTCCATGAAATAGTGCTCTTGTTTTAAGGCTTCATCATATCCTAATATGTTTCTACTTTATGGGAGTTAGTCATCAGCTAGAGCAAATCTCATTTCAGGGCCGGGAAGGAAGTCTCCTCTAGCTTCTTCTCCATCTACAAGTTTCTTCTTCCTCTTGATGGGGTGAGGATGCTGAGAAAACCAAGAATAAATTTCAGGACAGCTCAGTGGGTAAGAGCATTTATCACCAATCCTTGTAACTTGGGTTTCATCTCGGAACACAGGTTGTGGAAGGAGAGAACCAATCCATAGAGGTTACTCTATGGCCTCCACATAAATTGTGGCAAGCTTACCCCCTGTCCCCACTCTCCGCTTGCCAAGAACCACAGTAATCTCAATATTCATGACTCAGAGGCAGGAGGATCACTGAGTTTAAGATTAGTTTGGTCTTTAGAGCAAATTCCAGGCCAGTGGAGGCTATCCTGGAAGATAGGAAGAAGGCCGTTTGTTTGTTCCCAGCTGCTCAGCAGCTCAGACCCGAAATGATCACACAGAAACTATATTATTTAAAACACTGCCTGGCTCATTAGCTCTAGCTTGTTATTGGCTAACTCTTACATATTAATTTATCCCATTTCTGGAAATTTGTGTATTGCCATGTGGCTGTGGCTTACCGGGTAAAGTTCTGTCCGGCTCCAACAGGGCTACATGGCTTCTCTAAACTCTGCCTTCCTTCTCCCAACAGTTTAGTTTTCCCTGCCTAATTTTTTTCTGCCCTATCATGGGCTCAAGACAGTTTCTTTATTAACCAATGGTATTCAAGCATACAGAGGGGATTCCCACATCAGAAAGGCCCTGTCCCCCAATAAAACAACAAACACAAAACAAAAACAAAACAGAAAATATACCAAACCAGACTAAAACTCCAAGTTGTACATATTCCCAGCCCTTCATAAATCACTCAGTAAACATTAGCCTCTCAGACCTCATGATTCTCACACCCAAGCCAAGAAAAACTAAAAAACATCAGTTCTATAACACAAGGCTGAGAATTTCAACCAACTCATCTCTTCCCAGTGTAACTTCAGAACTAGAACGTTTGTTTGCTTGTGAGTGTGAGGCCCTGGGTTCTGCCCCAACACTGCCACAAGAAGCAAACAGAGAAGGTAAGGGAGAACGGGACTGACTTCTCTTTGCTGCTTTTGTATTGTCACTTCCATGCAACTTTGTCTTGTGGCAAGAAAAGTCCTTGCCACCTATTAATTCCGGGAGTACCAGCCCATCCTGCCTGTTCCTTATGCCTCATAGGCTCTCCTGCCCACAAACATGTCAGGAACATGTCTTTCAGGAGATGGTTTGGGGTTAGAGAGATTATCGGCCCCACAGGACTGTATTTTATTACGTTGGAAAGCCACGTGTGGATTCCTCAAATACTTTGAGCAGCAGGGTATGTACATGAGGAGCCCAGCCAGCACTTCCTGTGCATGACTGTGTGTATTCTCTTGTTTCTTTCTCTGAAACCCTAATTTTCTTAGTAAAAGCATGTATAGTCCTTTTTGCTTGGAAGCTCTGGATTTTGTGTTGAGCGTGTGCTAGGGGATTCTTGAAAAGGCGTGGTGAATTCTGTAGAAGGAAGGAAAGAGAAAACCTGGGTAGGTGTTAGGGCTGCATTCTGACCTGGGACCTATCATCTTTAGCATAAGTCTGTTTCTTCCTATGTGGGGACGCTGGTTCCCTGCCAGTGCACCACCTGCCTCCTCAAGAGGACCCTAATCTGTGGGTTATTGCTGTTTTCACAGCTACAGAGAGGGGCCCGAGAGAGTTGAAGTTACACTGGGAAGAGGTGAGTTTGTTGAAATTCTCAGCCTTGTGTTACAGAACTGATGTTTTTAGGTTTTTTTTGGCTTGGATGTGAGAATCTTGATGTCTGAGAGGGTAATGTTCATGTTTACTGAGTGATTTATGAAGGGCTGGGAATACATAATAAGTTCCTGTGTATAGACTTTTGGAGATTGTGATAGGTTTCTGTAATGAATAAAGTTTGTATTTTCACTTTGAAGTACTTTAACTATATTGAAATCAGCTCTTTCAAAAATCTACACGATAGAACTTTATTCAGGGTTATTTGTCTTTACTGCAAAAACATTTTTTTTTACTTTGAGGGTAATGGAGCTCTGAAAATACTTATGCATTCAACTTAAACATTTTTTATTATTGTGTGTGTGTGTGTGTGTGTGTGTGTGTGTGCGCGCGCAAGTGTGTACCTGCAATGGTGTGTATGTGGTGGTCACAGCACAGTGTTTGGGGGCTGATTTTCTTCTATAGTAAGTCTCAGATTAATTCAAGTTGTCAGGTTCGTATGGTAAACACTTTTACCCTCTGAAGCCATCAACTTTTTTTGGTCTTTTTTTTTCCCACCAAAATTTAACATTTATATATCTATTTTTTTTGGTATGCGTATGTGTGTGGATGGGTGCGCACCACAGTGTGTGCATGTGTATAAGTCTGAAGATACTCTGTGGGAGTTGGTTCTCTCTATACTCTGGTTGGGTTCTGGAGACTGAACTTAGGTAACTCAGCTTGGCAGCAAGAGCCCCTGCTCACTGATCCCTCTCACCGACCCTGAACCCAGAATTTTAAACAGAATTGTAACACAATCTTAGTTAAAAGATTTAAAAATAATCTATTAAAAAATCTTACAAGGTTTTAAAAATAGCTCTTTAAGAGGTTGTATCAAAATCTTGTTTTAGAATTATAACCAGATCATTGGGCCATCACAGGGATTTGTTTAGGAATTAAAGATTTACTGATAGGAAAGGAAAATTGAAAATGAATCCTAAGTCTTTCTTTGGACCTTTTTGTAAGGAACTTTTGTTTTTTAAATTGTGCTGTTAGATAATAAAATGACAAAGATTATATTTGATAAAAGTTTGGCTTATTGGGATACATTTCTTTGTTTTATTAATTCTTTTATAATTTTATATGTGCATATAAAATATTCTGATCACACATATATCCTCTTTTCTTCCTCCAGCACCCACTGAACCTCATTTCTTTCACTGAGTTCCCACCCCCATTTCAAGTTTTTTGTTTTGTTTTTGCTTTGTGACCCACTGGGTGTAACGAGGGTCATATGATTGGGAATGGGTGTGAAGCTATCCAGTGGAGCGTGAGTAAACTGACCAGTGGCTATCTGACTGAAGACAGGGAATTCCTAAAAATGTTTGTTCAGAGAGTCTTACTGTGCCTGCATATTGAAGCACACTTCCTCCTTTTTCCTCTAGCAGTTTCAGAGTGCCATGTCTTACGCTGAGGTCCTTGACTTGATGGGAGTTGAGTTTTGTGTGGGTGAGAGATAAGAATTGAGTTTCATGCTCCATGTTGATATCCAATATCCTGGTACCATTTGTTGAAGACGCTATCTCTTCTCCTATGTGTATTTGGCATTTCTGAGCCCTCTATCCCAGTTCATTGGTCTGTGAATCTGTTTTTGTGCTGGTCTCCTGCTCTGTTTGTTACTATGGCTCTATAGTGTAAGTTGAAATCAGGTAGGGTCATCTCTCCTGCAGTATTGTCTTTGCTCAGGATTGCTTTGGCTATCTTTAGTCTTTTGTGCTTCTGTGTGAATTTCAAGATTATTATTTTTTTCCCTGTCTTTGAGGAATGTTCCCAGAATTTTCATAGAGATGCACAGATTTGTCGATTGCTCTTGGTAGGATGGCAATTTCCACAATATTAATTCTTCATGAACATGGGGTGATGCTTCCATCTTCCATTGTCCTCAGTTTCTTTCCTCAGCGTAGTTTCTACTTACAGAGGTCTTTTGGCTCCTTGGTTAGGTTTATTTCCAGGTATTTAATCCTTTGGTGGCTGAGGTGTCCAGAATGTTTCCCCGAGTTCTTTTCTCAGGGTGTTTATCTTTGGTGTATAGAACAGTCACTGATTTTTGTGGGTTAATTTTGAACCCTGTCACTTCGCTGAATGTATTTATCAGTGGCAGGAGTTTCCTAGTGGGGTCCTACTGCACGCCTAGAGTTCTATCATCTGCAAAGAGATACCGCTTTTTCTCTCTGTATTTCATCCTTTCGTCTTAGGGCTCAAGCTAAGACTTCAAGGACTGTATTAAGGGAAATAAGGAGAGTGGACATCCTTGTGTTGGCTGGATGCTTTGAGGCCCACCCCCATAGAGCATGGTGGTGTTTATAAATTGGTTGTAGATAGCCTTTATTATGCTACAATGTGATCCTCCCATCCTTTTCTCATGGAGAGATACTGGATTTTGTCAAAGGATTGGGGTGATCACGAGATTTCTGACTTTGAGTCCAGCGATGTGTCGAATCACATTTATTGATGTCTGTATATGGAATCAATGACATTTATTATTGCGCATATACGGAACCATCCCTGCATTTCTGAAATGAAGCCAGCGTGATTATGATGAGTGATCTTTCTGATATAACCTTAAATTCTGTTCAAAAATACCTTATTGTGAATTTTTAATCTCTGTTCATCCGGAGGTTGAGCTGTAAGTTTGTATTTTTTTTTTTTTTGGTGGAATCTTTATCTAGTTTTGCTGTCAGTAATACTAGCTTTTTCAGAGCCTGAGGCCGCCTTTCCTTTTCTGTTTTATAGGATAATTGAAGTAGTATCAATGCCATTCTCTGAAGGTCTGAGAGAATTCTGTAGTGAGTTGTTGGGACCATCTATGTTTTAGTTGGGAGAATTTATTTGCTTCTTCAGTCTCATTGTTGACTATAGAGCTGTTTAAATTGTTTATTTCAAGTTTGGGTTAATTTTGGTGTGTCATAGATTTCTAGAAGCATCCATTGCTTGCAGTTTTTCCAGTTTACTGGAACATAGATTTTTTTTAAAAAAACCTTTTATTTTGCATTGTTGTGAAGGTGTTAGATCTCCTAGAACTAGAGCTATAGACAGTTGTGAGCTATGTCATGTGGGTGCTGGAAATTAAGTCCAGGGCCTCTGAAAGAGCAGCCAGTGCTCTTAACTACTGAGACATCTCTCCAGCCCCAGAATATAGGTTTATTTTTTAAGGGTTATTTTTGTGATTTTTATAAATTCCATTGGCATCATAACGTCTGCCTTGACACGTCTAATTTTATGCAGATCCTACATCTTTCTTTTGATTAAAATTGGCTAAGGATTTTTGTCATTCTTTTATCTTTTCAAAGAAGAATTTATTTATTTTTTGGTAATTTTAACTTCTATTTCACTTATTTTCATATTAATTTCTGCTGTGAGCCTAATGGATGTTCTCCCATCAGTTGATTCTGGTTTACATTTGTTCTTATATCATTAAGTTGGCTATTTGGGTTCTTTCTGAATTTTGGAGGCAGACAGTGCTATGAACTTTCCTGAAAAATTGCCTTATTGTTTCATTTTCATCCCGTTTAAGGATTTTAACTTCCATTTTGATTGCTTCAGTGGCTTCTCTATCATTCACTAGATCTCTGTGTACTTTCTGTAGTTTTTCCTGCTCTTGCCACCTAGCTTTACTTCATTGTGGTCAGAAAGCACACAGGATGTTATTCCCATTTTCCTATGCTACTGAGTCTTGCTCTGCGTCCCAGTACGTGATTTGTTTCAGAGAATGTCCCATGTGCTGCTGAGAAAACATGAATTCTTTAGTGTTTTAGTGAGATTTTCTTAGATGTGTGTCATGTGCATCCAATTTAACTCCAGTGCTTCCCTCTCTATTGGTATGAATTTCCTGTCGGCATGAGGGGCTTGTTGATGTCACTCACTGACACTGCCCTGAGGTCAGTCTGCGGCTTTATATCTGGTAGCATTTACTTTATGAAACTGAGTGTACCTTTGTTTTGAGATAAGTGTTTTGAATTTTAATATACCCTTGATGGATTATTTCTTTGGCGAGCATGAAGTGATCCTCCTTGGATTTGCAGGACATTTTGTCAGGTATGACAAAGGCTACCCATGCTCATTTCCTTGTTCCATTTGCTTGCATTCTGAGCATTTATCCTTAGGTTGTGTCTACCTTTGATGGTAAGTTTCTTGGAGGCAGCAAAAGACGAATTCCATCTTTAAACCATTCTGTTAGATTTTTGTTGGAGTTGAGACCGTTAATATTCAGAGTTATTATTAAAAAGATGTGATTTAGTTCTTGTCGCTTTCTTGCTTCTGTGGCGCTTTCATAAACTTTTTTTTCCCACCAGTTGTCCTGGTATTATCTCTCCATGGTCTTTTGGTATGTTTTTTCTTCCCTTCAGTCCCAAGTCCTTTCAGTACATCTGGATGAACGGTCCTTTATTTTTGTCATGGGAAGTTTTTATTTCTCCTTCAGTTATGATAGTTTTGTTAAGTATAGCAGTCTGGATTGGTAATTGATCTTGTGGCTTTAGAAGTTTCTGAGCAATCAGTTGTTGGTTGGGTTGGTCAGTCTTTATATGTGACTCTGCCCCTCTCACATGTGGTCCTCAATAACCTTTATTCTAGGTTTTAGTGGCTTAATTATAATATGGTACAGGGAGTTTCTTTTGATTTTTTTTTGGTATTCTGTATGTTTCTTGTACATCTTTCTCTAGATTTGGGGAATTTTCTTGTATGATTTTTATTGGAAACACTTTCTATGCCTTTGGAAGAAGTTTTCTCCTTCCATGCCCACAATTCCTAGATGTGGTGTTTTCATGGTGTCCCAAAGTCCTCCCATGTTTTGTTCATGCATGCATTTAAAATTTGTAATTGATCTTGAACTAATGATCTAATTATCTTATCTTGCTTTCAAGCCCTAGAGTTTTACTCTCCACATGATCGAGTAATTAATTCTTTTGGGGAGGCTGTCCATTGAGCTTTGTATTTGACTGATGTAGGCTGTTTCCATCGTTTCCTTTTGGCTTTGCTTTAGAAATTCTCTCTTTTGTATTGAATTCTATTTTCATATTTTGAATTGACTTCTTTATTTGATTCAGCTGTTTCTGTGCTCTTGGAGTATGCTCACGTCTTTGAGCTGTTTGAACCTATTTATAACCATTCCTTTGAATTCTTTGTCTGGAAGTTCTGTGTCACTCTCATTGGGGATCATTGCTATGGAGTTGGTAATTTTTGGACGAGACATGCTGTCTTTTTTCTCTGTGTTTGTTTCTGCGCTGAGACTTTTGCATCAGAAGCTGGTTGGCTGAGTTTTTCTTTCCTTCCTCTTTTTCTACCTCCTTTCCACCTTTTTTTTCTTCCCAAGTTATTTATTTTGCAAGGAGACAGTTACAATGTTTGGAGAGTCAATACTAAGTCAGCGTCTTACCCTGGGTCAGATCCAGCTAGCTGCTTGTTCTCATAGCCTCTGATGTGTGTTGATGTGTCCCCACATATCTGGGCAGCCTATCCAAGGGTCAAGTCTGGGCCACTTTTCACCTCTGCTTTGTGTTATGGGTTTCTTTGTACCTGGACTCCTACTCTAGTTCATCTCTGGCCTGCTCCTTGTTCCCACAGCCCTCACTGTATTTCTGAGCCTTGGTGTACCCTTGGGCGCCTTTCCTTGGGTCAGAGGTGGTCCCATCATGGCTTTTCACCTCCTCTGCATTTTTGTCCGCACGCATGCACCCTACCTTGGATCAAGCCCGGGTTTCTCAGTACCTCTGTCCCTTTTCTCTACACTTGAATCTCCTCACTTTCTGAGAGACATTCCTGAGCACTGACTCAAGTTCACAGGTAAAACTGTGAGGCTAAACATCTTTCAGCCTATTTTGAAATTAAACTTGAATCTTTGAACTTTGCTTTGAAGGACTGAACTCATTCAGTTGCTATGACCATATTGTGTTATGTAGAAGCTGACTGATCATTATTGCTGAAGTTAAAAGCTAACCCCGTGGGATGGCTAAGTATGTAAAGTGTTTGCCTCACAAGCATGGAGGCTGGAGTTTGACCTTATAGAAAAATACTGAGCATTTGGTGGGCTGCTTACAATTCCAGTGCTGGGGAGGCAGAGACAAGGGGATCGATCCTCAAGGCCCTCCAGTTGGCTGGGCTAGCCCTCTTTGCCTGTTTTTCAGTTCAGTGAGAGGACCTGTCTCAAAGGAAGCCAATTATTTTCTGGGTATGACACCCAGGGTTGTCCTATGGCTCTAATATGCAATTACCCGCACAGGATATGCTCACACATATGCTTTCACAGCTACACATACAAAAAAATATGTTGAAGACCTCCTGTGAGTTCAGGATACTGGCAATGTATGTAGTTCTTTCCTGTAGGGGTTTCATAGGTGTGGAAGAAAAATTATTCACAGCTGATGGATGAGGCAGTTAATGTATATTAAATATAGGAATACATATTTTATGTATATAATTACATGTGTTCATTTTATATTTCTGAATAATAGTTTTTTTTTTTAAAATAAACTTGGTGCTTTAAACCAGCACACTTAGTTTCCATGGCTGAGCTGTCTTTCTGGTGTTCCATTCAGCTCATTCCGCTCAGCTTTCATAGGGCTGAAGTTAAGATTGTTGATAGACTATGCTCTTTGTGGGAAAGAATCCACTAAGCCTGTTCATGTGGTCGACAGAAAGAAATTTCTTGTAACCATGGGACTGATGTCCCTCTTCCTTTGCTTGCCGTCAGCTGGGACCCCTCTCCGGTCCTAGAGGCCCCTCAAGTCTGGCCACATGTTCTCAGCCCCCTTTTGACAGCCCGCTCCTTTCAAGCTGGCAAGTCAGCCTCTCTCTTCAGCAGTTCAGCGTTCTTATATAAGGAGATAATAAGGTGAAAGGCTTGCTTTCCTGTTCTAGAGTCTATAGGCTCCAATATTAGCAGGAAGGAGATGAATAAAAACAGGGAGGCATTTGGGCGCTTGTATTTGGGGTTAGACCTCCACAGAAACCTCACAGCGTTCTTTATGAGTCCCTTTTTGTCTGGATACCTTTGCGTGGGTGGCACATTGGTGAGTGGCATATGGTAGGAACATGACTTGAGGGACAAGTCTCTTGGAGAGTGCACAGCGGCACACAGAAGACACAGATGGCTGCTTATTCTACCTTGGACAGAACATCTCCTACGTTCTGGCAGACTGGGTGCTGAGAAGTCCCCATTTCATCAGAAGCAGCGCTTTACCTGAAATGGCTTCATGAGGCAGCCTGTGAATGAGACACAGCAATGCCTCTAGAATGGATGGTACACAGTGTGTGCTAAGTTGGGATAAGGGGTGTTGATGGTAGATGGTGGAGACCAGAAAACGCCTGGAACACGAACACTGCTTTACCATCAGGATGGAGGCCACAGAAAGACAGCCTTGTGGATACGATCACAGACATTATCTTCCTACCTAGAGTTTCACTACTACACAGAATTAGATATGTGTTGCCAAGAAGAGATGGGGTGCACTTGGGTTTGCCTTCTTGTGCTGTTGAAGATTAGGTACATAGAGCTATCTCAATGTAATTTGGGTGTTTAAAAAAGAAAGTGTTCTTTTCAGCAGGCTACCGGAAGGCTAAAACAGTAGGATTACTCTGGGTTTAAGGCTAGCCCTAGGTTATAAAGGAAGACCTTACTTCAAGGGGTTGGGGGGGGAGGGAAGAGAGACCCTCACACTGTACTGACTCAGTACTTGATGGCATTGTCTGATAGTCTGATAACCTGAGTTTGGCCCCTGCATCCCACAGTGGAAAGAGACTCCAGGAAGTTGCCTCTCGATTTCTCTTCTACACATATGCCCTGAGATGCTTGTGTCTGCACTCACTCACACACACAGAACATTTAAATAAGAAGGAACAAGTCATTGTCACAGACAAATGGGCCTGTCTGAATTTCAAAAGATGACAACCCAACAGAGTTCCGTCCGTTATTTGTGACTTCTCATGGAAGAAAATGTTTGTCTTTGGATGTAAAGATGAGAACTTGTTGCCCCATGTCTCCTGGAAAAGACCCCAAGCTTAGCCATACCCTTCATTTGAGACTTTTGGCTGTGATTTTCTTTTCCACGCAATACTTAATAATCATGTTTGTATTTTCATTTCATTTATTTTTATATTCGTGCCTTCTATTGTGACAGCTCTGTTATATTTTTGGAACTTGGGTTGGGGTAGTTGAAAGAAGAGACCGAGAACCAGCTCACTGAAATTCTTTGCATTTCTTCCAGCTCCTGAGGCTTTACGTTTGTAGTGCCACACCCTATTCTCTGATTGGATGGTTTTTAGGACCTGCCCTCGGGTTTATGTAGCTCAAAGGTGAGCAGAGTTCAAAGTGCTTTCTAATGTGTGTGAAGCAGAGTTTGTGATGGGACTGGTCAGCTGGAGGTGGTTGGCCACTCTTATGTTGCCTTTGTTTTCCATTTGTGTGTCAATGCACTTTTTTGGAAACTTGGGGTTACATGGAGGTAAAATGTTTAGATTGTAACTACCATTTAGATGGTAGCTACATGTTTTGGCAACCATTTTTTTTTTTTAAAGACCAGGTTTCTCCATGTAGCTTTGGAGCCTGTCCTGGGACTAACTCTTGTAGACCATGCTTACCCCGAACTCACAGAGATCCACCTGCCTCTGCCTCCTGAGTACTGGGATTAAAGGCGTGTACCACTACCACCCACCTGGTAACTTTAGTCTAAGGTTAGATTCAGGGCTAGTCCTGGTGGGGCTAGGTTGCTGTTTGCTTTCCCTGCAAGGATGTATCTTTACCTTTGTTGTGTTGACTCTTGACTGATGTTATTGATTTCGATCCTGCCTAGTTGACAGGCTTCATCAGATGTTTCCGGACGTCGAATGAAAACGACTGATCATTTTTGAAAAGGTCAGGTGTCCCATAATGCTTTTCCATGTTTCAAATAGTTTTCTTTCTAATTTACCGAAAGGTGTGGCTCATTGTTTCTAACAAACTCCACACTGGTGTTCTTTGGGCCAGGACAACCCTGACCTCTTTTTTTCCATCCTCCTTCTCTCGTGCCTGCTCGCATGCCTGGTCTAGAACAGTATCTGGTGAGGCAAGCCAATGCAATCCAACTTTTGTTCAATGACGTTACTAGATGAGGGGTTTCCCTGGAGGGACTCTGAGTACACATTATCTGGACTTGAAAAAAAAAAAGAAATGTATGCTTGAGATTCACCAAGGCTCCTGATTGGGAGCATTAGGAAGGATACTTTTCACTCATGTAGACAGATCCCTCAATTTAAAAAGACTTTCCATGCTTAGAGCCCTACCCCCAACCGTGGTGCTGACCATCAGGCGTTACACGGCAACCTGCATTTGGCAGCAGTGTGGGTCCAGTTCCTCTCTATACGGCTGAGTTGAGTTCAACTTATACATAGTTCTTTTCAGAGTGAATTTCACTAGTAGGTGTCTACACACTTAGAACTCTTGTGATGGACTCTCCCAGGGTAGATGGCAAGTGTTCATAGGAGTGCTTGGTGCATCTCATGGATGTTTGTGCTTTGGAGGTGTTCATGTGTGTGAGCTGTCTGTTAACTGGATGGAGCAACATGGTGCTGGGAAATGCCTTGGCTTTGCTGTCTTACTGTTGATTTTCCTACTGTTGTTCAGCACACTTGCTACCAGTTTAAAGTAGGAGAAAGTCCTCTCCTGAGGCCTGTGGAAGTGTGGGTGCACTTGATTTGCCTTTTTAACTCACATGCATTCTCCTTAAATTCACCCACCCGAGCCTAAAAATGTCTTCAAGGAGTTTTTTAAGTAAGTGAACATAGCGCTGAATTGTGCCCCCAAAGGACTGTGAAATTTGATTTACAAAATTTTGGTAAAAGTAGCAATAATTCTTGAAAATTACATAAGTATCAGATTTCTCTCCTTATATGGGATTACCTCATTCTGTCAACTATTTTAAGCAACTTTAAAATTGGTAATGGAGAACCTTCTCTTGACTGCGGTACCGTATGTGGCTTTTAGGTTAAATCCAAAACTTCGTTCCTCCTCGCCAAGAGGCGTGGTTGAAGAACTGCTCACCCTCACCCCAGGGCCTGTTGCTTCAGCATCCCCGGGCACTCTCAAGCATAGACTTGATTCTGAGGCTTTGTCAGGACCTTCACACCTTTAAAGTAGGTTCTTACGGCTGGCCGTCCTGAATTTATATTTGTTTTGATACTCATAAGGCTTTGTGCCTTAAACAGCTAACGGCTGGATTGTGAGACATTCCTAAGTGGTGAGCGCTCTGGACCGGGGTCATTCTCTGTCCCTGCTATGCATCTCTGGGAGGACCCTGGGAGGTTAAGAGTTTGTTCTTAACTGCACCATAAACATCTTTGGGTGTAGTGGATGTGTTTGGACTTGGCTTTGAAAATGGGTTTGAGTCTCTGTGTGTCGGTTGTTGTTAAGTATTCTAAAAATTCGATCTTCTTAAAGACTCCGAAGGCACTTGCCCCTTGGTCACATAACATTGGCAAGACACAGACTTCAGCTTGAGTTTTAACCCTGCCATTTCTAGACCTTTTATTACCCGGGTAAGTTGTCTCTCCAAATCTCAGCTTTTCTTATCTTTTAATGGGAGGTTTATCATATGGAATTATCTTTGAAATGCCTCATTCAGCATTTAGGCATATGTATTAAATGCTCAGCAAAGTGTTATTTTCCATTTTGATGCTAGCCAGCTGTCAGTCACGGATCATATGTGGGAACTGTCAGGAAGCAGAGGTGCCTCTGTCTTCCTTCAGGACTGAGTGGGTTTCCTAAAACAGTGCATGAGGCATTTTGCTAGAGCCGGGCGTTATGAAATGGTGATGCACAGGGCTGCTGAGATGTAGGTGAAGAAATCATTAATTAAGGCCCTTTGCTCATTGGTGAGGACAGGGAGCCACTTTGAGAAACACTCAGCAATTAACAAATAACCCTATTCAACCACGCTTCTCTGGCCTGATCTTCCTATGATTAAGTTAAAAGAAAAACAACAACAAAAAAATGAAGATCAAAGGCCAGCAGTACGGGGAGGAGCATTTCCATACAAAATGATCCCTTGTCCTGTGCGAGGAAACCGAAGTGTGAAAACGCGACCAGGGGGAGAGCAAATAGGGTTGAGATGCAAACGAGAGCCTGAGGTGAAGGGATGAACTTGGCCTTAAGCTTAGACTCATATGGAGGCTATGGCGAGGTGTCCTGTCTGCACGGAAGCTGGGCGGTGATAGGTTCCTCCAAGTTGGGGATCCAAGGAGGTGATAGCTAAGGCACCGGAAGTAGGAAGCCTGGCGAGATCCCGTCACTGTCCTAGCTTCTCAGAGAACTCCTGAATTCTTGCAGGCTTTCATTCAGGATCTCCTTTTGTCTGGGACCACCAACACTTTGCCTGTCCGTTCCTATAGCTAGTATAGGGCTTGAGAAAAGGAATCGGAGGGCCATAGCACCCCTCCCCTCCATTCCTTAACTTCAGGATAAGGGTGACATTAAGAGAAGCAGGAACACGGCACAGGTGTCAGAGACATTGGACACCCACCCGTATTTGTAGTTTAGACGCGAAAATGTGACCAATGCGAAGAGCAAGGCTAGAAGGAAGAAAAACCACTTTTTGGAAGTGTACCACTAGCCCTTCTATCTGCGGCCTGAGACCTTGGGGGACATTTCTCTGTTTGCTTGATTTCTCATTTATTTTATTTTATATGTATATGTGTGTGAGGGGGTAGGGGGGACAGAGGGCAAGTTTGAGTGTTATTTTTCAGGCATTGATCTACCTTTCCTTTTGAGACATAGCCTCTCCCTGGTCTGGAACTTGCTAAGTAGTGGACGCTGGCCCCCTCACAAGTCATAGGGATCCACCTCTTTCTCTCTCTTCAGCACTGGGGATTACAAGTACATGCCGCCACGCACGCCTTTACACTTTTTCTCAATGTAATTATTTTACATCATTCTGGAGATTGAATTGAGGTCTCCTGCTTGCAAGGCAAGAACTACCTCCTCAATCCCCTGCCCTTCTTTTACTAAACGATACCTTTCTTCACCTGGTAGACACACAATTGCAGCAGAACGCCGCCTTTAACAAATTCTTCTGAATTCAAGTGAGCTAGCAGCTCCATTGGCTGATCACAGTATTGTCAAACTTCTAAAGAAGCCAGCAAATTTTCCACCTAAAAAATTC
>LOEQ01004860.1:60560-73023 GCA_001685075.1 Bramus lutescens | reverse complement strand
TAGACCAGGCTGGCCTCGAACTCACAGAGATCTGCCTGCTTCTGCCTCCCGAGTCCTGGGATTAAAGGTGTGTGCTACCACTGCCTGGTGGAGAGGTCTTTTGTTAACTGCTATTTATTGACTCTCACTTCTTTGCTTCAATAATTGTAGGACTAAGGAAATGTCTAGGGCACAGTGTAAATGAGACCCATCCTTGCCAGCACCCATGAGCCGAGCCGGAGACTGTATTCTGCATCTTGGCTTCCTGAGGAAAGGTCCCCCACAAGGGCCCATTGGGCAGCTCTGTTATGACAGAGAGAAGCGCATTTCCTGAGGCTGACCAAACGTTAAGAATTTTCTGTATTCAGGAAATAAAAAGTTAAACTAAACTAAGGCAAACCATCAGTACTGGCAAGAGTTTGGGCCTCTGAGTCACAGTGAAGCAGCCCCTTGAGAGAAGAAACTGATTGCAGTTGTGTATGCGTCCACTCTGCTCACTCTGCCCCAGCCAGTCTATGTTGGCAGACACCTTCACACTTTTCCAGCTGAGCCTCAATCTGCAGTGCTCCATAAAACCAGCAGCCCCCTTGCAACCAAGATGGCCATCTGAAGAGAAGACCAATTGTTAGCTTTAATATGCCAACCTATGCATTCGCTTACGAACTTGTCCGGTGACTGGTTATCAAGTCCTTATTGGTTGCCAGCATTAATGATCAAACGGCGTGGTCAAAGGAGTTGAGGTGCAGAGGGTTATGATGTCCCACACATGGTTGTGTAACACGTTAGTCCAGCCATGAGGGGAGCTGGGTTGAGTTTTTGTTAAATCTTTTATCTCGTTACAGACTCATCTCTCTGTTCTCCTCTAGTAAAGAGCCATGCAGACTGGCCTGGGATTTAGAAACAGCTTGGGCTGAAGAGATGGCTCAGTAAGTGAAGGTGCTTGCTGCAAAACCTTCTGACCCGAATTCGATCCCTGGAACCCCCATGGTGGAAGGAGAGAACTGACTCCTGCAGGTTATTCTCTGATTTCTCCATGTGTGGTGTGTCATCTGTGCCCCTCCCCATACAAATAAATACATACATGTTTTTAAAAAATGGAAAAGGAGAGATGGAGAGATGGCTCAGTAGCTAAGAGAACTTGCTGCTCTTCCAGGGGGACCCAGGTTTGGTTCCTACTACCCTTATGGCTGCTCAGGTGTCTACTGTTACAGGTAAATGGATACCAGTGCCCTCTGCCAGCCTCCATAGCCATTGCATGCACACAGTGCACATACATGTATGCAGGCAAAACACTCATACACATAAGACAAAAATAAATCTAAAAACTATAAAAAGAGAAACAACCTAACTCTGACAGGCTCACAGGAGTAAGGGTTTATTTCTTTTTTTAATATTCTTTTTTTAAGTTTTAATATTTATTTATTTATTATGTATACAATATTCTGTCTGTGTGTTTGCCTGGAGGCCAGAAGAGGGCACCAGACCCTATTACAGATGGTTGTGAGTCACCATGTGGTTGCTGGGAATTGAACTCAGGATCTTTGGAAGAGCAGGCAATGCTCTTAACCTCTGAGCCATATCTCCAGCCCAAGGGTTTATTTCTTAGTCATGTTACATACCCATCACAGGTTGGAACAGGTATTCAACCATCCTGTTCCTTCGGGAGACAGGCTAAAAGAGGTTCCATCTCTGCCTATACAGCCCCAGGGTTTCTAAAAGTCAGGGAGTGTTACTCTGGCAAGTAAATAATTCAAGGCTGTGTCTCCAAGCTCAGGGGTTAGCCACATAGCCCTGGCTGATTGTGTGACATCTTGGAGCTTTATCCTCCATGTGCCTGTCAGTGATTGGCCCTGGGGTAGCCTCTTTCGTTCCTTCTTCCCTTATCTCTCATTTTTCCTTCCAGTGTGTTCTTTCTCTCCTTCAGTTTTTTTGAGGTAGGGTTTTGCCATATACCCCAAGCTGGTCTGGACCTGTATATATAGTACAGGCTGCTCTTGAACCCATAATCCTCCTATCTGAACCTACCCAGCGCTGGATTACAGGCGCTCACCACACCTGCTGTCTCACTTTGTTTTTCTAAGAAATTACAAAAACCAAATACTTTTATTATAATAATATAATATATAGTAATAGAAAGTATACTTTTACTGATACACATGAAATTTTGATTTATAAACTGTATCTTATTTAATTCACTTTTTAAAAATTATGGATGTAAGGGAGTGCTCTTGTTTGCATGTCTGCCTGCATAGCAGAAGAGGACATCAGACCCCCTTATTAGATGATTGTGAGCCACCATGTGGTTGCTGGGAATTGGACTCAGGACCTCTGGAAGGGCAGCCCATCAGTGCTCTTAACCACTGAGCCATCCCTCCAGCCTTTAATTTACATTCTTAGCAATAAAATGAAAAAAAAAAGAATTGAGAAGCTAAAGTGTAAAACTTACCCATGATTCCATTGTTTTCCTGTTTTTTTCCCCCCAGAATTTCACATTTTAAAAAATTATGTACTTTTTGCGAGGTTGTCATCGTATGGCTATGGGAAAATGCATGAGTGCTGGGAGCAGGGGACTCAGGTTTGCTCTTTAGACCTATCATTATTCACTGTGGTTCTGGAAAAGTCCCTTCACCTCTCTGCCCCTTTGTCATATGCCACAATAGATAACGGCTTCTTCAAAGGCCAAGAGAACTCTCGTTGATGAACACGCCTGGTCCTCTGTGTTCATTCCTTGTACATCATTTGCTGGCTTGTATTTTCACCTGTGTATTTCTAACTTTGCTTCATGGCATGAAAATAATTATGACTTTCTTTGACAAGAGGAGCCCTGAGTTGCAGTTGCTTCTGTTGGTGAATATTCAAGGAAGGGGAAGCGCTGAGACCAAGGAACTCTAGTCTTCCGGGGGCTTTGACGCCTACCTGTGTTTATCTAGAACCCACACATCACACTCTCTTGGCTCAGTTGCTGGCTCTTCCTGACCTTGGGGTTGTACTTGGACTGACAATAGCTGGTCAGAGAACATTCTATTGCCTGAAAAGTCTTTGCTCATGAGGAATCCTATCCTCCTCAACTGCATGTCCTTGCTTGCTTGTCTGCAGAGAGCCCTGCTTGAAGGTTCAAATACTTTCTACAGATGTAGCCCGCAGAGCCACAGAAGAGTGAGCAGTGTGGAGGGAGGCAGCCTCTCCCATAATCCCTCTGGCTCCGTCCCATCTGTAGCCTCACTCCAGCCATGAGGCCAGCCTCAAAGGCACAGCAGATGAGATGATATAGTAAATACCCAAGCCCTTTGCAGGACCTGGAATGCGGGATAACTTGTCCATTGGCCTGTGTCAGGGTCATGGCATGTATGGGAGTAGCTATGACCTCTAGCCTGAAGGGGGAGGGCTGTGTGGTATCCGTACTTCCCATGACCACCTACCTTCCTTTGGGAGTCTGTTCCCATATACCTCTACCTCTATCTTGTCTATTTGGCGGGATGAGTGTATATGAGGGTCAGGTGTGAGGTGAGGGCTTCAGTGGCAGCAGGATGAGGGCATCTGGTATCTTTACACTATCTTTATTAGCTTCCACTATCTAAGGAGTCCTTGGTTTCATTAACAATGAACAGAATCACTGAAGCAGATATCATGCAGTGGTTCTCAGCCTTCCCAATGCTGCAATCCCTAAATGCAATTCCTCATGTTACGGTGACTCCCAACCATAAAATTATTTTTGATGCTGCTTCATAACTGTCATTTTGCTACTGTTAGGAATCATAATGCAAATATCTGTGTTTTCCGATGGTCTTAGATGAGCCCTGTGAAAGGTCATTTGACCCCCCCCCAAGGGGTTGTGACCCACAGGTTGGGAACTGCTGATGTCGTGTATGTTCATGGGGCAAAGTCTGGCTGGTAAGAATCTCATTTTAGAAACTTAACTCAGTTTTATTTCGAAGTCTAACCAGGCACCTATGAGGATCTGCGATGAAAGTGTGGTGACCTGGCCTTTGTAAACTAGTTCATACTCTAGAATATGCTGGCAACTAGCTTCACACGCAGCTTGCCGTACAGTAGCTCTGAATTCTCTGTGCTGTGCAGCTTCAGGAATATTTATATCTTTTCCATTTTTGTGTCCACATCACTTTCCATGTGCTGGGCAGAGTGGGTGATACCAGCACGTGTTCCTCTAAGCAACTGATGAGGAAGGTGGGGCCAGTGTGTTCAGAGGGACTTTGTTTTAGGAGGTAGAAAGAAAGATCTGTCACCTAGGTTTATTAGCCATGCCTATTATTTCTCGAAGATTTTTAATATGCTGTCAGCATGTTAGAAACTGAATTCTGTACTGAAAAAAAAAATCCTAAACGTTGTTTAGCCCAGAATTTTCCAAACTTATCTGACCAAGAACAATCCCCCCCTTTCATTAATTCCAGAAGATCTTGTGGTACATCAGATAACCACGAGAGGGAGTTTCTTGGTGGAATATTCTAGAATGTGAGATCTGGGTATGTGGTGATGGAGACTAAATTGGGTCATATTTAGAAGGATTAGGGATTAAATCAGACATGGGTTATTTCTGAACAGGGCTGAGACTCCAAATTCTACCAAAATAAGTCTTATAGTCCACATTTTGTGTCGTTGGGACAAGCAGAAACTTGGGATGAAGGGGTGATATATAGTAATCTTTGTGACCAAACTCACTCATACAGAAAAATGTTCATCTTGTTGTTAGGGAGCCAGGGCAGCGGTAAAATAGAGCCATGGTTTTGTTTCATTCAAGTGTGCTCTCATTTCCACCCTTACATTCTAAGTTAGCTAACTTCCCCTCCCTCCCTCCCCTTGTGATGGATGTGCACACATGTACACATCCATGTGCACATGTGTAGAGGAGGACTTCAGGTGTCTTCCTCAATCCTTCTCCACCTTTTTTTTTGACATAGGGTCCTCCCTCTCATCAAACCTGGAGGTCTTCAATTCAGCTGGCTTGGCTGGCCAGCAAGCCTCAGGAGTCCCTCCTCCTCTGCCTTCCCAGGGCTGGGACTACAGGCATGTGCGACTGACTGTGCCAAGCTTTTACATGTCTGTTGGGGATCTGAGCTCTGGTCCTCATGCTTGCATGGCAACACTTTACTGACTGAACCATCTTCCTAGCTCTCATTCTCAGTGTGTCCAGGTAAGATTCTTTCTAAGGCTGTAATGCTTCCTCGACACCATTTCTAGTCTATGGACTCTATGAAAAGATGATGAAGATGCTAAAGATAATGCATAGGAACTCATTATTTTTTTTCTGTTCCATTTCTTAGCGGGGTCTGAGGTGGCCATAACAGAACAGGCAGCATGAAGTCCCTTCACACTTACATGGCATGTTTGAGGATGCCGGTGGATATATTCAGTCACCATTACTACTGATCTCTTTTCTCTTGGCTACCCATGCCCTGAGGTCTGGTCTTCTCTCTCTCTCTCCTCTCTCTCCCTCCTCCTCTCATATAGATGTAATTATGTTTAGAAGCTGAAACATGTGAGTAACTCAGATGCATTTGCTCAACCCTTGAATAAAGACTGTAGTTATTTTAACAACAACAACAAAAATCCTGCAGTCTTCAGCTATTTCTGGATAAGACTAGTAATTAGCATGCCATGTGTAATTCATTGCTGGCTCTGGCTGCTTATTTCCTTGTTCCAATGCAAGCCTAATTTGGGGGACTGGATTTATTTCACTTGGAAATGCGATTTTGTGGAGACCTCTAAAATGTCATCGTGAGATTAATGGTTTTCTGTAGCCAGAGTTTGCCAAGCCTGGTGTTTGAAGCTCAATTATTAGTTTTCAGCAGCTCTATGGTGGGGAGTAACAGCTTGCTGGGATGATATTTAGTTTCAGAGAAAACTGTTAAAAAGCAACTGCTGCAAGAAGGATTGCTAGTACCTGAAGAGGGAGACGCTAAGGGAGAGCAGGTTGGTCTGAGGTAGGCGAATCCCACAGCATTTCTCTGGTTTTGGTGTTGCTCACGGTAGACGGTTTACATTATTATTATGAGTGGATACGTTACTGACTTGCAACCATTTATGGGTCTATTGGAGGTCAAAGGCACATGTGTGCCTTTTTGGAAGCTGATGTTTCCTCTAGTGAAAGAAGGCTCCCTTCAGTGACGCAGTGAGGCTGCTGAGCTCTGTGGAGACCCTGACATGCTCTCTGGCTGCAGAAGAATAAGAGGAAACTATGTACATAGTCTTTCTGGTTTGGAGTGCAGGGACATAAAATGAGAACTCATCCATGGTCTGAAAGGAAAGCATTTGTTTTTGTTTTGGTGTTTTAAGACAGGGTTTCTCTGTGTAGCCCTGGCTGTCCTGGAACTTGTTTTGTAGACCAGGCTGGCCTCAAACCCAGAGATCTGCCTGCCTCTGTCTCTGAAGTGCTGTGATTAAAGGCGTGCACCACCACCCAACTTATATTTGGTTCTTTATTTCTAGAAGGATGTGTTGGGGTTGTCAGTCCTTAAGGAACTGACACATTCTCTGGATTTTTCCAGCAACCTGCCGGCCCCACTGTTGACCAGCGGTGAAAGCTCAAGAAGGGCAGGATGTAGCTGAAGTTGAAAATGTGTTTGATTACTTGCCATACACACACAGATGCTGGGCCAGCCCACGTAGCTCTCATGTCCTCTGGTGTCTTTTTGTGCCCATTGAAGGGAAGTAGATCACCTTCGCTCTCCAAATACTGCTTTTAATGAGGAGAAATGCATTCTCTAATACATGAGCTATACCTTTTATATTAGTCTCTCTATGCACTTTCAAAACAGAAAAGAAGCTAAAAAAAGAAAAAGAAAAAAAGAAAAAACTGAACGCATGGGACACACATGTATTGTAAACCAAAACTCTTATTCATGGGACGCATTGTATCTCTTGATTGAAGAAGTCAGCTATGCAGCAGGTCTTAGTAGTAAGTGAATTACAGCAGTCCAGTTGCTCCATAATACATAACGATGACACCCCACTCAGCTGGAAGAGACCAGATTGGTTATTGTCCCATTTCCGTACTGGTAGGTAGGGTTACGGCTTCAGAGTGGGGACTGATGAGGCAGGAGTAGAACTGGCATAGGCAGTTTAGGGTTAAAAAGTCCCCAAAGGAAAGTAATTTCTTTTGTCTTAAAGCTAAAAATGTCCTTGGCCTCTTGTAGCTTTGTCTTTTCCAGAGACCAGAGTTGCAGGAAGTATTTGGAGGCTTTGATTTTTTTTTATTTGGTTCCTAAAGTTCTTTTAAATTTATTTACTTAGTTTATACCTTTGAATTTTTTTTCTGTATGTCTGTATGCATGCCGTGTATGGGCCTGGTGCCTGTGCAGGTCAGAAGACAGCTTCAGGTTTTCTGAGATTGGAATTAGTTATGAGCCACCATGTGGGTGCTGGGTATTGGACCAGGGTCTTTCGTAAGAGCAACAAGTACTCTCAGTTGCTGAACCAACTCTCTAGCCCCTCCTAAGAGATTTCAGGGTTATTTCTCCAGAGGCAGGAATGTTAGAGTAGCAATAAAGGACCATAAGAGAATAGAATCTCTGGCCTAGGCAGAGAGCACATTCCAGTTGGGTGGGTCAATCACTTGTCCAAAAGAGGCTGTCCTCAGGAAGGAGGATCACCCCCAGGAAAGTGGACATACCTTAAGCCATGCTTAAGAGATTAATGAGATGTTGTGCTTTTCCTTCCCAGAATTCTTGTCAGCTGGTGTAGTAGCTTAGCTTACAGGGCTGTAACCATACATTTCCTAACTGCTTTCTTTCTGCTTGTCCACTGTGTCGATGACCATCATGCTGGCTTAATGTAAACAAAGAAACCAAAAAACAAAACATGGCTTCTTTTGCTTTTCTCTCCTCCATTGGGATGTCTGGGCAGTTAGTTGCTGAGATTGACTGTTTGCTTGTCCTGTCCCATCCTGTTTTTTTTTCTTTGTTTTTACTTTTTAACTTTAATAAAGTTTTCTTCCAACTTTCTAACTTCCATTTGTGACTATTCTTAAATTTTATTAATAAAAGTTAGAATCCCAAAAGGGAAATCCTAATTTGGTATTTGTTGACTATGGAGAGACTCCCCAAAATTTCTGGTAACAAAAAGGCTGAGTGTTGTCAGCTAGGGACTCATGCTTACAGCAGACTTCCCCACGTTGCTACCAGTCTACCTGATGTTTCTGTCAAAGTATTTAAAAAGTGCCTTGATTCATTATTTCTTTTTCCTCTGTTACTAAGTGGGGGAACATTGGGGAGGGGAAAGAATGTGATTGAAATGTATTGTGCAAAATTTTTAAAGCAGTAAATCATGAAGCTGTTATCCCATTGAAACATGGTGCTTGGGGATGACCTGAATCTGTTTTCCTGAGCCATGAGCACTTATATTTAGCTCTAGAGTAAACTATTATTAACCCCACCCTCCCCACCAAGGACATGGTATTAAGAAGGAATTAGATTAGGTTGATTGCATAGAGCCCAAGCAGTTGGGCAAACACTGTGACTTGAGGTGTCGTTGGACCATGTAGTTTGTCACCGTGGAGAGTCATTTCTGGAATGTTTTAGGCAAAGTAAACTGCGGAAGGATTTAGGCACAATAGCTCTGTGTCATGGAAGGGCTGATGAAGGATCCTTAAAATCTAGTGTTTTGGGAAAGGCTAGCCATCTTGTGTCTATTTCCTGGACCCCAGTGCAGAGACTCTCATGCCTCTGTTGGCTTCTAGACTTTTCCACTCTGGTCCAGTTTTCCCCACTGTTGTAAAGGAGTTGGGCCTTAGTTATGCTGGAAGTCTGGTTCCTTGTCATCTCGTCCTGAAATGATTAGATGGGCAAGAGGAGGTTGTGGAATTTGGCTTTTAAAGGAGATCTGAGCAGGCAGTTGATCTGAACTGTTAGGGTTCATTTTGAAGATCACAGAGATGAATTGCTCAACACTTACGTTCAGGTCTGTTTCTTGACACTGGGTCTTTTGGCCATTATAGATGTGTGTGTCTTGGGTGGTTTCCAGGGCACAGGTTTACCCAGGGTGACAGCTGGGTGTTGTCTGTCTGTACAGCACAGGATATGTGTCAGACCACCCAGGAAAAACTGTTGTCTAGAAAACATAGTCGTCCTTAAGTAACAGACTCTACAATCACTTTCATGTCGCCAAACCCAGTGGCTTCAGCCCATTTCATATCGTCTTTGTGCTCCTAGGCTTACTTTAGTACATCCTTAGGGACATCAGGTTGTATTGGTTCGGTTTCTATGCCGTTCTACTCTCTGAAAGTTCTGGTCATGAAAGCAGACTTGAGAATATAGACCCACCAACCTCAGTACCATGAGATGATCCTCTGAGGTTTGGGAAAGAGTGAATGATACAGGAGACAGGGGAAGCATCTAGCTAAGAGACAAACTCTTTGACCTTTGTCTCTGGATATAGATGTAGAATTTGGAAAGGAGACTAGAAACCATGTTGTTATTGTCATTGTTATTATTATTATTATTTTGTTTGGGTAACACTATCACATAGCCTAAAATAAACCCACTTATTAAGAAGTGCTCATTTGGAAGACCATGGCTATCCTTTTCTTCCTTTCAACTGTGCTATTATGATGTTTTAATGTAGCTTTCTAGTATTTTTTATATACTTAACAGTATAATTCCATTTTTAATATAGTATAAACTATCATCATTTCACATTTAATAAAAAACTAATCATTTCTCTATACCATGCTTTTAGTATTTAGTATGTTTTGGAGACTATTCTGTGTCTAACACATCAGAAGGCCCGGCCCCTTGCTTCCTGTGGTGGTTTGAATAAGCAGCATCCCCAATAAGCTAGGATGTCTGATCACTTGGTGTCCAGTTGGTGGCACTGTTTGGGGGAGGTTTAGGTGGTGCAGCCTGGCTGTAGGAAGGATGGCATTTGGGGTGGGCTTTGAGACCTAATGGACAGCCTCACCCTGCATCCAGTTTGCTCCGTATGCTGCTGGCTTGCATGTAAACCACCTGCTTCCTCTTCCTTCTCTCATGCCTGCTGTTTGCTGCTATGCCTCCATGCCATAGCAGACTCTCTGGAACTGATAAATCAATAAAATAAAATTGTGCTTCCGTAGGTTACCCTGATCATAGGGTTTATCAGAGCAGCAGAAAAGTAGCTAGCACATCTGCCCACCTGCTCGTTTCCCCTCCCATTTACTGTATGTCCATAACTGAGTAAGCCAGTCCTCTACAAATGAAAATTTGGTTTGTTGACAAATTTTGATTTTTAGAATAAGACTCATTGCATATCTTGTTTCAGTTAATTTCAAGCCACAAACATGCACGTATAGCTTTAGAATAAACCTTCAGAATTGGAGTTGTTAAGTCCAGAGTAGATACTTGTACAGTTTGGCTGACATTGTGAAGCTGCCCTCCCTAGGGTTTTTCCAGTACTCTCTGGGGCACAGGGTCTTGCTTTGCAGCCCTGACTGGCCTTGATACTCTGTAGACCAGACTGACCTCAAACTCAGAGACCCATCTGCCTCTGCTTCCTGAGTGCTGGGAGTAAAGTCATGTGTCACCATGCTTGGGCAGTTGCAGTACGCCTAGTAATTATGTATTAAAGAAAGATGTTGATGAACTTAAGGAGTAATGTCTTCTCTTTTGAAATGAAAAATGATCTTTCTTAGAGATTTTTAGGAAATTACGTTTAGCCTAAAAAGCGTGTAAGCCAATGCTGGTTACTGAATGAGACACCAGCTGTGCTTGCTGTCTTAGGAAGCAGTTTCCATGACTTGGGAGCTAGGCTTAGAGTGTGGTCTGAGACCCATGCCAAGTGATCCACACAGATATTTCTTACTGCAAAGTGCTTGGTGATCACCTACCTGCCTTTATGAAAAGAGATGTGTTGAAGACTGTTCTTTTACCTGTTTTTGCTTGGTATTATTATAAGCTGTGGCAGCACCATCTTGATGAGGTGCTTGTGTGTAGGCAGGAGGCTATTTTAGCTGTAAGTCTTTTAAGCAAATACAATGACTAACTGAAGGAATGTAAGGGGAAGCCTTGGATTCCTCTCAAAGATAAGTGGTGTGCACAGTTGAATTCTGTGTACAGAGAAATTTTTCTTATTTAGTTGCCAGTTACACATGTGTCAAGGCTAAACCCATGGTTTGTCAACTTCTGGTTCTTGCTCTTCCTTCTCTCCCTGATTCCTTCCTTCATTGTGCACAGTTTGTGTATCTTTTCCCCAGTGAAATTTTAAGATGTTTTTCTTTTTCCTCAAGAGTTGCCAGGTTATCAGAGAATGAGCTTTGGGGTGGGGTAAGGTGGGGTGGCAGTGCACAGGGTGGGTATTGTCCCCTGGTGACTGAAGCCATGTAGCCTGCATTCCACAGCATCTACCTTCTTCAGTTTGTTACATCACTGAACTTAAAGCAGTTGCTAGCGCAATGCAGCCCTTCAGCCAGGCACCAGAACAACACAGCTAGCAGAACGGTGAGATAGTAGAATCTGATCTGAAGACTCCGATTCTCCTCTCTGAGGATCGGAACTGTGTTGGTTAGGTCGTGTTGACTTGACACAAGCTAGAGAGACATCTGGGAACCTCGACTGAGAAAGTACCTCCATCAGATTGGTCTATAGAGAAGCCCGTGGGGGCATTTTATTGATTAATGATTGGTGTGAAAGGGCCCAGCCCACTGGTGGTGGTGCCACCAAAGGATTGGTGCTCCTGGGTCCTGTAAGAAAGCCGATTGCAGGCAGGTAAGCAGTGTTCCTCCATGGCCTCTGTTTCAGTTCCTGCCTCCAGCCAGGTGCCGGTCCTGATTGCCCTCAGTGATGGATGGTTACATGCAAGTCAAACAGACCTCTTTGTCTCCAAGTCGCTTCGCCTATGGTGTTTTATTATAGTAATAGAAAGCAACCTAGGACAAGAAACAGAAAGGAGACACCCTGATACTGATAGCGCTACTTGAGTGTCCTTTCAGATGGATTAAAAAAGTAGGACAGCATTCGGTGTGGCGGTACCCGAAGGTGAGAATAGGCAGCCTGTGCCCTCGGACTCTTCCGTACAGTGTGGTGCAGGAGGGCAGGGGCACTGCTGTGGGACAGTGGGAACCTGCAGAGCATCAGGCTTGCAAGTTCTCCCTGAAGAGGCGTGGCGGGCCCATCTTAGCTGGCTGGCTCAGACCTCTCCTTCCTCGACCTTCCTTCCTCCTCTCCCAGTGTGAGGTTTCTGAGCTTCATTTGCTCTTTCCTTCTGGAATAGCTGCTTCCAGATGGGCTTGCTCTTCAGTTCAGCTTGGCTTGGCATGTTTTGGTCTATGTCATCTGTTGTGCATAGTCAAAAAATTTTTTTAACTTTGATTTGAACAAATTTTCTTTTCTTATTTAAAATTTTTATTTAGAAGATTTTGCAGAGTTAGACTTCCATCAAAGAAATGATTTTTTTTTTTTTACGTTGGAAAGGTATAGGTTCTGGAAACAGTTCTGCCCCTTAGGATTTTTTTTATTGATTTTTATTGAGCTCTACATTTTTCTCTGCTCCCCTCCCT
>LOEQ01004860.1:29204-40378 GCA_001685075.1 Bramus lutescens | reverse complement strand
CTCCCCCTCTCCCCTTACCCCCACCCCACCCCTACCCCCAAGATCCTAATTTTTGCCTGGCAATCTTGCCTACTTCCAATATTCAGGAGGGATAACTACATGTTATTCTTTGGGTACACCTTCCTATTTAGCTTCTCTAGGATCATGAATTATAGGCTCAATGACCTTTATTTATGGGGAGCCAATTTCTTAATTTTGAGAAAGGGAGCACAAAGGTGACAGACATCATAAATTGTACTTGAATAAATAGTTATTTGTCTTACAGGCAGGAGATACTACGGCAATTACGTGAGAAGCAGGGAGGACTGGATAGGCACGCGTTGGATTCTTGAATGTCTTCAGAGCAGAGTTTGATTAGAAAATAGAGCATTTCTTTCTTGGTTGACCCCGAGTCATGGTATTTTTAGGATATGCTGTAGTTATTAGGTTCATCATGACATGCAAGCTGGCAGCGGAGGCTAAGAACAAGATGCAGATCACAGGCGAGTGGAGAGGGTCAGTGCGCAGGCTGCGAGTTACTTTTTAAAAAGAACCTCCTTTAAAAAGGACTCCACCAGAGGAAAATGAGGCTAGAAACTAAAGTGCAGGTGTTTTAAGTGAGTGTGTGTGCTTCAATTATTCCAGCACGCCAAAGAGCTATGTCTCTAGAACAAAACCTGCTATGTGTCATGGTGGAGGAGGGTTGGGAAGAGGGCTTTCCCTTTTAGCTTGGATATTGTCTGGATTACATTTGGTTTATGACCTTGGCTTTGAGGAGCTGTTTGGACAGCTGACAATAGTAATGCTAGTTCTCACGTCCATAATAAAATATGTAGTGTCTGGCACAGGACTCTCATCAAATCAATATTGCTTGTGCTCTCACGGGTACCTTAAGGCTTTATAATGATAATCATTCTCATTAAAAAATGTGAAACCTTCTAATTGACAAATTAACAGCAGTAGAACACTCATGTGAGTGGAACGGCAATGCAACTTGACTCTTGAGTCTTTGCTTATTAAGATTAAAGGCCTCTGCAATAACCCCCAGGGCCATCATGCTTCTTCCTTTCATCTCTTCTGAGTCCAGTCTTATTGTCAGGAGGCATTAACAGGGTGGACAGAGATC
Source organism: Bramus lutescens (assembly GCA_001685075.1). Classification (NCBI taxonomy): domain Eukaryota; kingdom Metazoa; phylum Chordata; class Mammalia; order Rodentia; family Cricetidae; genus Bramus; species Bramus lutescens. The sequence goes on along the minus strand of LOEQ01004860.1, from coordinate 39,273 downwards.
TCCCTCTGAACTTTAGAAGGCTGCTCTCCAGTATATGTATATGATGATCATATAAATGCCCTACCCCCAAGAATGAGTATAACTGACCTAAAATGAGCTATGATGTATATCAAATGAAAACATTATGTAAGTGTGCCTGTGATGGGAGATTATTTTTGGTAAACTCTGCATATAACATCTGATCCAAGTGATGTGTGTTGAGGTATTGCTTGAGTTTGGCAGTAGGAGTAACAAGCATTAATTTATTATTTTTCATTCTTTTCTAAAGTGAACATTACCTTTTAAAAACTGTCTTCAAAGACAGATGCTGGGGTGTGTGTGTGTGTGTGTGGCACCTATCATACAAGTAACAAGCACATTTTAAAATCCCCCAGTGGAAGGAGGCCCATCACTCCCGATTTCCTGCACACATCAGGTTCATGGTGCTTTGTGCAGCGATTCTAACAGAAATGCTAATTGTGTGAAACATGCCGATGCTATGAGGTACTATAGAATGGTGCCCTTGTAATCAGCAGCCTCCAGCCTAGTAGGGAAACAGGATAGACGCCGAAAGCGGTGAGGGAGGAATAAAAATATTGGGCGGGTTGCTAAGTTGTACAGTACAAGCGGTGAGCAAAGCTGTTCACCATGAAACGAGGACACAGCATGGGTGTGCAAAGTATAGGAAGGAAGGCTGCATACAGGGGCTGCTGGGAGAAGCCTCTGCGTGGCTTTATTCAGTCTCTCCCCTGAAGAGGCGCTGCTGCCTGACCTTGGAAAAGACCCTTGGATAAGGAATCTCCATGTTTTCAGCTTCAGTCTTTCTCTTTTGACCTTACTCATCGGCTTCCCGAGAGTGATTGTGTGTGGGTGCACACACAATTTGGTTAGAAAATCCTTGAGACTTCTTGTGATAGGCACTCCTCTGGATGAAATGGCATCAGTCTGACAGGCTTTTTACAGGAAATCAAGCATCAAATCAATTTCCCTGTATTAGTGACTGACGTGGGAGGGCCTGGCCCACTCGGGGTGGCGCAACCCCGAGGTAGGTGGTTTTGAGTATGTAAGAAAGCAGCGGGGGAGTAAGCCACAGCAGCAAGTCAGCCAGCAGCTCCCCTCCATGGCCTCTGCTTCAGGCTTGCTTTCAGGTGCCTGCCCTGCTTGAGTTCCTGCTCTGGCTTCCCACAGTGATGGATTGTTACCCGGAAGTATAAGATGAGATAAGCCCTTGTCCCCGATGTCCTCTTTGGCCATGACGCTTCTCACAGCAGGAGAAACCTACCAAGATGAGCATCTTTACTGTATTCATCGTAATACAGTAATGCCGAGTCCTGAGCAAAATCTTCCGGGTGAAAATGCAAATGAACTCTTGCCCTTACAACTGTTAGGATGAAATGGAGCTCTATGTGCAGGAAAACTAGGAAGAACGCAAACATAAGAAATAACGACTGTATGTGAATTAGTAGCAGCTGTGCCGAGCTGGCGTGTAAGAGCTGTGAAAATATTTGGGTGTCGTGGGTTCAGGGATGACTGAAAAATAGAAATGGCGTCAGACTTTGAGATCCTTTCTGTCCTTCCCATGACGTTGAGGAATCCAAGCTGAATAAGACATTTCCTTGAAAATAAGATGTGTATGCTCTGTTGTTGACAAATTATGGCTTGTGTGCCGTCCACATAATAGCTAGTGCTTAACTGTATCCGTAAAGTCTCACTGTAACATGGCTGCACTAGTTTGTTTTCGTGTTGTGTGGCTTCTCTGATACTGTCACGACAGGGTTGTGGGGGAAGACAGAGACTGTGGAGCCGTGTATAAAGCTGTTTACCATCTGGCCCTCTGTAGACGGTTTGCTGACGGCACCAATTGCCTTTTCCTGTAAACAGAAAGTAAACACATGTAGGCAGTAAATACTGACAACTGATTTTCTGGCTTGGGTCTCACAGACTAACAGATTCTAGAGGTTCTGGGTTTAACAGCCATCTCATTCTCCGTTGGCATATTCTGCCTCAACTGTTTTAGTGTGTGCGCACGTGTGTGTATGTGTGGGTGCTTGTGTATCTTTTAAGTAAATGCACAAATTCTTTGCTTGTACTTAATTAACTAAATAATTCTCCCATTTGCTCACATTGAATACTATGTTTTCAAGTAAGATTATGACACCCCATTCATTAATCTACACTCTAAATCTTTGCTTATATTTTAATTTAGGATATTAATATGCTAACCCTTTTGAAAAAGGTGCAAAGTATATTTAATGAACCTAACTTGGTTTTCAATAATATACTGGCATATTACAAAATTTTCCACTATTTGATAGCTCAGGTAGAACAAGCATTGCCTTTTTATTAATTTGATGCCCTTATATGAGAAAGGGACACTACCTTGTGCATTTTTTTTTAGAAAGAGATTTTAAGGCTGTTTGGGTTACTTATTTATAGAAATTTTACATTTGTTTTTATGTGTGTTTGCATCTGTGTTTAATGCCTGCAGGGTGTGTAGGTGGGCGTCCATGGAGGTCAGAAGGGGGAACTGAGTCCCTGGAATGCGAGTTCCAGACAGTGGCAGTCGATCCAGTGTGCGAGCGAGAACCCAGTTTGGGTTCTCTGTAAGTACTCACTGTGTACCACGGAGCCAGCTCTCCAGCCTTCAGCATGTTTTTTTTTTTTAAATAGTAAATCCCTGAATTTCCCCAATTCTGGTAAAATGATTCATGGGAAGCCCATTCTTTAGTAATGCATCACTATTTACAAACATTTGGTTTGTAATTTGTGTCGTTTGCACATTTTCCACCATTAGTTTGATCCTCAAATATGTAGTATTTGCTTTTATCTTTTGAGAAGTTTGAGAAGTCAGATGTGGAGGAGATAATCATGTTTATCTGATAGCGAAACCTGAAATGAATTCCTCCCTCCCCCTTCTTTGAGATGGCCTCACTATGTGGCCTCCGCTGGCCTGGAGCTTACTGTATAGACCCAGGAGGGCCTCAGACGCAGGAGACTCACCTGCTTCAGGCTCCCAAGTGTTGGGATTAAAGATGTGCACTACCATGCCTGGCAATTTCTCCTTTAAGGAACATATCGTTACATAGGGTTTCCGTTATGACATTTTCTAATGCATAACAACATGGCTTTCTCTGGTGTACCCCAATACTCATTCTCGTCTCCCTGGCGCCTCTAGTTGGTCCCTTCCACTTTCATACATAATATCGAAGTTCCACATTTGGGAGAAAATATTTTTCATTTGTGCTATTGAACTTGAGCGATGAAGGTCTAGACCATCCTGTTTTCTCCAGAATGAGACAGATACTGTGATGTAAGATTCATACTGTGTGTATATATCAATCAACTTTTATTTACTTATCTATTGACAGCAAAACTGATTCTGTATCTTGACTACTGTAAATATCGCCACAACAAATGTCTGTATAGGTATTTCTGTGGTATATTGACTTTGTGAGGTAAATTCCCAAGAGTGATATAGATAGCTAGAACAGGCTGTAATTGTGTTTTTAGTGTTCTGAGACACTTTTGTGATGATTTCCAGAGTGGCTATTCTAATTTACATTCTTGTATGATTTTTTTAAGAGTTCTGTTAATCTGTTCTTCTGATCTACCTCGTCGTCTCTAGGGGACAGAAAGAACTTAAGGAGGAATACTAGGGAGCAGACATGCCGTTCCTCATTAGCTCTAACGCCAAAACAGTCTGCTTCAGAGGCCTGAGGGGGGAGGTAGCGATGGGCGCTACTGCAGAAGTGAATGCAGTCTCCACCTTTGCCTTGTGGAGAAGCCTCTAGAGCTGAATTTAAAGGATTCTAGGATCTCACTGTTCAGACATAGTTGGAAACTGACCCGCATTCAACACCCTCTGGGAGTTGTTTGACAATATATCATTTTAGGCCCTGTCTCAGATCTGCTGGGCTTAACTCTGGTTTATCAAAATTCCCACAGAATTCACGAGCATATTAAAATTTTGGGAAGCCCCAGCTCAGAACATTTGTTCCCAGAAGGGGTCAATGTTGGTATCACCTTTGGCACTATGAAACAGCACAGAGCTGTAGTCCCAGCTCCCAGGGGACCAGTCCATGAGGTGCAGACCCATTGGTGTGATGGGCTCCCAGGGGACCAGTCCATGAGGTGCAGACCCATTGGTGTGATGGGATTCCTCTCTGATTGGCTGAAGGGATTTTTGAGAAGGTGGAAGCCACAGTTGACTTTACTCACGTAGGCCAGCCGGCCTTATTCTCTGAGGTTCTGTTTCATTTCTACAGGGTTCATGGAGGCCCGCAGGCACAGATTCTGGCATGACTGGATGTTTGCAGGCAGTCTAGATACCTTAACTTCCGTTTCTTTCTCTTCCAGTTCCCATGGAAACAGATGGGGGAGGGTGTGGAGACTGGGTGTGGTGCTATCTTTACCCCGTTTTTTGGTGATGGAAGGTCTGTTTCCATGGGAACTAGAAAGGAAAAGGGATGGTTGTTGAGTAACTAGACTGCTTTTAAATTTCAATGGCAGCCTCTGTACTCCATAAAACCTACTTTGCCCAAGTTTATAGCTAGGCCAGGAGAGTTCTTGTATCTCTAAATGTAGCTACATTTATCCGTAGGGGAGGGAGGAGGCAGTAAGAGGAAGCTCCATAAATATCCTTGCCAATATTTTCTTTTTCCTCCAGGAAACCATTTTTAGGTGTTGGTATATGTTATTTAAAAACTGTCTTTAGCTATTTTTTGTGTGGTTTTATTGAACATAATAACATGGTTTTATTCAAAGGAAGTATAGAGACGAGTCATTTCAGGTAGGAGAGAGTGACTTCTCCGATGGGGGAACCCTTGTAGCTCGTTAGTCATTGTGCATTACACGGTGGCTGACTCTCTCGGTTGCAATGAAAAGGCGGTCTAGGGCTCAAGGGGACACATGAGGGGCCAGGGTCCCAGAGAAGTCACATGACTTAGATGGAGAGGTTTCGTCAGCAATAAGAAAAAAGTAAACCAATAGTACTGACATCTCAAAGTAACTATTTGACGACCACACTAATTTTTATATTGATTTTTATTGGGCTCTGCATTTTTCTCTGCTCCCCTCCCTGCCTTTCCCCTCCCCTTCAACCCTCTCCCAAGGTCCCAATGCTCCCAATTTACTCAGGATATCTTGTCTTTTTCTACTACCCATGTAGATTAGATCTATGTACGTTGATGACCACACTATTAAACCCTGATGAAGGCAGGCGTTGGTTAAATCAGTGCACATTCAGCTGTGTGTTGGAATCCATAAGGACCTTCCTGCTGTTTCAGCTTTCTCCTCTCCTCCTCTTACCTAAGCGGCTTATGTTCTCCCCCAGACCCTTACCATTGAAGGGACCATGCTGCATCTTCTTGAGGCTCTAACAACATCACACAATGCTACCCTGAGCCCCCGCCGTCTGGGAAGGAGTCACTAGGTGTCCATGGATGATGCACGGGCCGTTTGTGTCATTCCCTCATCCTTTCATCACTCTGTCGTGCAGTCTGTCAGTGCCGCAGTCTAGGGAATGGAAGGCTGAGGCTCAGATAGGCCATGGCATGTGCCTGAGGAGGCTTTGGTGAGCTGCTCAGCCAACCTGACATTTTGACTCTGGTGTATGACTCCAAAGCTGTGCCTGACCTGGTGTTCACGGCGCCCTCATAGTGGTAACAGTTGTGCCTGTGCCGAGGGAATTGTAGAGAGAGTACTTGTCTAATGAGAAGCCCCCGTTAGCACCCACCCCTTCATTCTGTTTATCATCTCCTCCAGACAGCTAACCCCTTACACTTGGACATCAGTCTTAAACATTTACCTATTTTATTTTTCTTATTTCACCCGTATTCATAGATATTTATTTTGTTTAGAAATCGACATAAACTTGAGTTCTGGTGGTTGCACGGGTAGTCTGGGATATTTGGGAAGTCCTGGATCGCTGGAGAGCCCAGAGAGTGTTGTGGTGAAAGCAGCCACAGCTCGATACCCCGCAAGGTATGAAAGCTGGTCTTCATGGGTGTCGTTTGGGAGGCTGTGTTTACTTTTCAAAACTGAAGGAAGAAGAGAAATGCAAGGACATGGCTGTGCACTGTAATAAAGTCTCCTAGCCACATGTCTCTGGGTTCTCCCTTACCTGCCTCTTTATTCTGGCTGCCCAGAGCTTTGGATCCCCAGGCCTCTGGCTGCAGAAGTTTGCTGAGGAGTAAGAGTTAAGTAATTTGTTAGGTGTTGGCTCCAGGGTGGGGAAGAGAACAGATAAAGGCTGGATTCTGGTAGGTTAAAAAGGCAGGACTGAAGGTGGTATAGTTTTAAGTTTTTAAAGTCTGTGTGTGTAGTTGGAGGTGTGAGGGTGTGTGTGTGTGGAGTGTGTATGTGTTTGCCTGTGGTGCCCACAGAAGAAGCAGGTTCTCTGGAAGAACAGCAAGCTCTCTTAACTTCTGAGCCATCTCTCCAGCCCCAGGTTTTAAATGTAGAGGAGGCTGGCTGTCAGACTAGGAGGGTCCATGTTGGTGTGGTCATTGTGTGATTTCAAGCTTCAGGTTTTGGTGGTCGTTGCCTCTTGTATCTGGAGTTCTTGCTGGCATCTGGGAATTCTGAGGCTTGGGTCTGGTTATAGATGTATTAAGGCAGATATCACTAAATGTTGAGTATTGAATGTATGTAACAGCCTCTTGCTGACTTGAGCTTCCTTAGCAATCGCCCCTTCTAGCTGCTCATTGGTGCTTCTGTAGCTTGGCAAGGTGGCCCGTGCGTGATGCAGGTGCGTGAGAGGCTTCTCGGATCCTTCCAGGTCCTGTGTGGAAAAATGGCTGCTCTTCAAGGCAGGAACATTCACAGCTCCTCCACATCTAACCTCCTAGGAAAATAAGAGACCATATCGATATTTCCCTTAAGATATGTGGAGTCAGGGTGTCTCATCAGATGGTTTGGTGTGACAAGGCTTCTCACAGATGTAGCATTCGGTAGTATAAGTAGTGGCCGGTGAGAGCTCATTTGTTACAGTCTTGGGCCAGTTGCTGCTGGTGTCAGCTCTGGAGCCAACCTTAGACAGTACCATTTTGTGTAGCAGCATTCAAACACCCATATCGTTCATCTCTTTGGATTTCTGTGGCCTGAGTAAGTTGTTCCACCAATAGAGGCTGACTGGGTTTTAGAACTTGGTGTGTCTCAAAAGATGGCTTTGTCCATTGAATTCCAAGCCATTCTCTTGCAAGACTCAACTAGATATTATCTTGAAGTTTTGTATGAGACCCCACATTTCTCTCAGGTTGTTGAGCATGATGCGTTATTAATTGCATATTTAGTCTGGTTCCTATAAACAACAAGAAAGCACAGAATGATTGAATTGGAGTGGAGGAAAGAGGCTGAATCTGTGTCCACAGTATAGGCCATGATAATCTTTCTTCTCCCCACTGGTTAGCAAGACTTTAATGGGCTTTGGGGCTTTAATGATTCCTTCAGAAGACAGGCTACTAAATAACCCCGAGGGGTGTGTGCGTGCGTGCATGTGTGTGTGTGTGTGTAGAGAGAGATATTAAGGAATGCTATGCCTCACAGGTATTGGGCGCACACACATACACACCACACATACATACAAACCTGTTGATCAGATTTTTTGCACTCCATTTTTGGTTGTTCTGCTCTAACATCCCACTGGTGTGCATAGAACCACTGCATTTACCATGGACAAGGCTGGACCTTGTAAATGGTCAGAAGTGATCTACGTTGGGTACCGTGGATGTATGACTGGATGCCGGATGAGCAATGGTGATATGAGAATTGGTTGTTCTGCTTTTCTCGAGTCTGTTCACTATGAGTTGGGAGTTGGCACTGGAGGGGATGGGGCAGCCTCGAGTTTGGGCTCTGGGACACTCCTTCCAAGTTTGTCAGGAGAAGTTGGTAGCATGTTGGTAGCATGTTGTCTTCATCTAGTTCTATTCCTGGGTGTTTGGGAAAGCTTGAGGAATGCTCATGAAGGCCGTAAAAAAAAAAAAACCCTAACATTTTACATAACAGCAAGTCACTCAGGGATGCAGGAGAGAAGGCACACTAACCTAGAGTAACTTTTCTGACAAGGAGATGTAAAACCTCAGATCCCCTTTCCAATGGTGCTTTCGCATTTTGATATTTTGGTTTGAAACCATGAAAAAAGTGGGGTTCAAGAAGCCTTTTCCTTTTAAAGGCAGAATTCTTTCTCCTATTGTGCCACATTTCACTCCTAAGCCTTCACCCACACATCTTTAATTTCATACCCTCTCTCTTGCTTTTCCCCTGTTGTTAATTTTAGCTGACACAGGGTGATTTTGTCTATTGAGAACTTTAAAAAAATCAAGAGAAATCAACTGACAAACCATAAACTGAAAATGATTTTGCATCCAGTTGGGTTACCTATGGATCGGAGGTGGACGTAACAAGTCATTTTCTCCAAATCCTAATTTATAAGTCATTTGCTGAGGAAGTTCGTAGTAACTGTAGGGCTGTGATTCCTCAGAACTTGCTGGATATTAGTGCTTCACACTTATTTTCTGTTTAAATGTGTAATAATTAATAGGGCAGATGTCATCATCCTTCATATTTTATAGCTGAGGTAATGGAGGCTAAAAGTTGGGGCTGGCATTTAAGTAAGTGTTCTCTGGCCCAATGTGTGGAAAACTTCTGTGTTTTAAATGAAGAGCTCAGAGCCCACCCAGGATTGCTCCAGAGTTGAATCCTCGCAGCCATTAGCCTTCTTAACTATGGTGACCTTGGTACTTCTAGGCGGATGCAGGGCAGGGCCGAGGCAGTAGATTAAAAAGATGACTTGGGTATTAAAGATAGGATCCAGGGCAGTCCAGCTTGTATTTATTGGGCACTTGCTATATTCTGGTCTCCATCGTCAATGCCAGGGATAGTTACAAAATCTTCAGGAGCACTTCTGTAGACAGCCAAGGCAGAAAAACATGTGTCTTGTGTGTAGAAGCTTGCTTTGTTTGCTTGCTTCTGTCTTCTCAGCACCTAATATGATTTCTGGTCAAATAATGGCCACACAAATTGTATATGAAATATATGTGCACAGAGCTTTTGTGGTGTCCAGTAGTCCAGGAAGGAGGACATGTAATCGTGACCAGGCATGGTATTCTGTCAAGGCCTCTGCTGTGAACTGCAGCTGGGGTGGCTAGGCAGGGAGGGCAAATGGGTTATTGGTCCATGGTCTCCCTTAGTCTTACACTCCCCACTTTGTACCCAATGCTAACCCTTTGCTGACCTTTCGTTTGCCTGCCATGCCCATCTTAAGTCAATTTTATCTGAAGAAAACTTTGTTAGGAGATCAGGACGGCTTTCTAGTCTGGAGGTGGGAACGAGCCTTGAGTGGAGCGGGAGTAACAGAGTCTCACACAGCCCGTTTGCACCCGCAGTTCAAGTGTTTGGGACAGGTCAGGTGATGTTTAAAGGGACCTTTAGAGGACTTTTTGACTCTTTGGCAAGCCCAGACCTTTTTCCTTCTTCATATGAGCATTGTAGGCATGCCCACATGACCAGTTTTGACCTTAGGGTATGGAGATCATGTCAGTATTCCATTTTCCAGACAGCAAGTTTGTATCACTGTGTAATCCCTACTTTCAGCCCCCAGGCACCTTCCTCACAGGGCCAGCTTCTTCCTTGGGTCTATGCAGAACATGTGCCTGTGCAGAACATTTTGGAGTTTGGATCTGTATCCAAATGCCTGGTTTTAGTCCTGGCTTCGTATACATCAACACACTAACTTTTGATTTGTTCCCTAATTTCTGTGAACCTCTGGAGTTTTCTCATCCATGAATGAGGGATTAGGTAGATGGATTCATACGGCTTCCTCTGCTGCTGGATCATGTGAGGCAGTAATCAGACTTATCTATTCATAAAGGATAGTTTTATTTTTTTCATTTTTTGGCAACCCCCCTTTTTCCCAGTTGGAGTTGAGCATCAGATTGTACCTTATTTATGTTTTATCCACCATTATGTTTGCCATAGCAACATTTTTAAGGAATATCATAATTGCTTTTCTGCAGCTTATCTGTGTGTTTGAATCAGAGGAGATATCTATCTATCTATCTATCTATCTATCTATCTATCTATCTATCTATCT
>LOEQ01004860.1:17682-29184 GCA_001685075.1 Bramus lutescens | reverse complement strand
TCTATCTATCTATCTATCTATCTATCTATCTATCATCTATCTATCTATCTATATTGCACTTGTTTCCTGAATTCTTTGTCTAAAGGAGGCGCTACTGAATTCCTAAGACAGAATCAGTGCCTGCTGAGCTACCCCAAGCTAGGATAGCTTTGAGACTGCAATACAAAAGCTACCTGCTGTGTTATACCCCCCATGTCACAAAAAGGAAAGTACCATGGAGAATTCTTGCACCACAAGCTCAGCCTTCCCTCGTGGTAGGCACATACTTCTTTGACGAGCATGGAGACCAGACACCCGTGCAGAGCCTCTGTGGTTACGCACCACGTGCTTCTCATGCGTGCTTGTCTTGTCTCCCTTGGCCAGGAACACAGCCACAGAGGGATTCAGATTGGGAAGGTTCTTGAATTTCACCTTCTCAGTTTAGAAATAAGGAAATGGGAGTCTAGACAGGTGGAGGGACTTGACCAAGTCTGATACATGGGATAGAGTTCAGGAGTGGGGCTTTCCCCAGGCACTTGTGTATTTTAAACAGATATCATTCCTCTCTCTCTCTCCCTCCCTCCCTCCCTCTCTCTGTCTCTCTCTCTGTCTCTGTCTGTCTCTCCCTCCCTCCCTCTCTCTGTCTCTCTCCTTCCCTCCCTCTCTCTCTCTGTCTCTGTCTCTCTCCCTCCCTCTCTCTGTCTGTCTCTCTCTGTCTCTCTCCCTCCCTTCCATCCTCTCTCTTCTCCTCTTGTCTTCCTTGTCTCTTTGTCTCTTTTCTCCTTTACCCTCTCCCCCTAATCTTTAGTTGGATTGGCCCTTGCCCAAGTCTCTACCATATGCCCTCTGGGTAGAGGATCTAAGTGACTGCAGCCCATGTTGGATGTGAACCCCTTAGCTTTCTTTTTCTCACATCTGCCTCAAGAAAAATCCTTAGCCACACTGGGTTTAAAGGTACCAGCAGCATTTGAGACATTCTGCTAATGTCATGATAGGATTCTCAAATGTGCTCAATTTTCAGTTTGCCCAAGTTGAGAACCACCTCTTCAGTTTTTGGTGTTGTTTTTTTTCTTCCTGGAAGGAATGAAAGGTTATCAGACGTGGGCCAGGTCTTGGACTCTGAGGCCCTCGATGGCCTGCAGCTTTCTGTTGCTTAGTCTAGCCATCACCTAGGTAACTGACACTCTGCAAGTGAAACAGTGGGCCCTCAGTGAAAGGAAATAAAAACACAAGCCCAGTGTTGACTCTTTGTATGCTATAATTTTTTTGCATGTTACTTGATTTCGAAAGAAAGGATTTGGCACTTCTCAGTTGGGCTTTGGCCCCTGCGCCCACTGTGCAACCTTCCTGCTTCCTGGATTTAAAAGTCTGTTTCTATCATGGATTGTGTGTGTGTGTGTTGTGTGTGTGTGTGTGTGTGTGTGTGTGTGAAAGCTGAAAGCAAAATGAAGTTTACATTCTTGAATGAGTCTCAGGAGGACTGTATTTCACATAAGTTTTTATGAACAGCTAGCAAGGCAAACTTATCCTCCGACTTACTCAGTTTGGTTTTGGGAGTGTTTGTTTTTAAAAATGTTCCTTCCTGTGGGGGTGTTTTTCCACTGGGTATGTTCTATTTCCTTAGTTACTGTTGCTCTGTTTTGAAAGTGCTTTAAGACGTTCAAGTTCAATATTAAGTGAATTTATTTCCTGGTTAGTCCTTCCCACCTTTCCAGGATAAATAGAACATCTGAGCAAGCATAAATTGTGTGTGTGTGTATGTGTGTGTGTGTGTGTGTGATGCCAATGGGCTAATCTTCAGAGGGTGTGATCTTGTGTGTGTGGCTCAGGCTGAGCCTGTGACCTTTTGTACTTGGTAAGTCTCCTCCCACCTCGACATTATTATCAAGCTTCAGGCTTTGGGAGTAGAGAAACTAAACTACCCGGGTTCAGAGGCTGGGGAGAACAGTACCAGCGACACGTGTACGTCGTGGCTCTGCTACATAACTGGACAGTTGGGCCAGGTAGCCTCTGTAGGGTAGATTTTTCTACCTCTGAAGTTTTGATAAATGAGACTAGATGTTGGAATTTGAAGAACTTCTAGTTAGGGGCCTCTAAAGGTCTTTACCAGACAGGGCACTGGGTGTGACCACAATAGCCCCATTAGGGGGTGAAAGAAACCCCTCTTCTAGTCAAGAGGGTCAAAGCTGAAGACACTTGGTGCATAGCACTCGTAAGTTCAAGGCTTGGGGGTGGGTTTATGTAACAAATGCTTGCTGAACTTTTGTCTGTGTGCCCATTTCCCTCGTGGGAGGAACAGTATTTTGGAAGCGTTGTGCTGAACAATCTCTTTTCTTCGCTCAGATACTCCTTCAGGATTTCTTCACTGAGCACCTATCAGGCAAAGGCAGGGCTGAGTGTGCTGAGGAGGTTTAGAGAATCAAATAGCCGCTGCCTTTGTCCTCATGAAACGTGCAGGGAGCGACGTGTCCTGTGGTCAGGACACCTGTATGGAGAAGGCTGCGTGAAGTACTGGGAAACCAGACGGAGGGCTGCAGGCTGAGGAGCCAGGCTCCCGTCTCTCTTTGCTCTTCTACTCCTGGCAGCTTTCAGATGTTCTCTAAAGGTCTTTCTAGTCATGTCTTCAGCCTATTACATTTATATATATATAATTTCCCCCCCGATGTATATTCTGGATATTTCTCCTTGGTCTGAGGAGCATGGATTTCCTCTCATTGTGTAGGGTTGTCTTTGTGCTCTGTTGACTATCTTAGTAATGTGAAAGACAGTCTTAGTTTTGATGTTAAGTTCATTCATTAATTTTGCCTTTTGTTTCCCGTGCTTCCAGGGGCATCTAAAACCAAACCAAACCAAACCAAACCAAACCAAAAGGCAATATTAACAAACGCCAAGCCTTTCATAGTTCTACCCGTGCTGTATTTGGGATTGCTTTTTCTGTGTGGTAAGAGATGGGGGTCCAGTTTTATTCTTTTGAATAGGAATTTCCAGTTTTCTCAGCTCTTTTTATTGAAGAGACTAGTTTTTTCCTTAATGTGTGTTTTGGTGCCTTTGTTAAAGACCCAGTTGGCTGGAAATATGTGCACTCTTAGAGTCTTCTGCCACGTAAGTCAGCGTGCTGTTTCCTCCTAGTGCTATGCTGCTTTGCAGTACATTTGGAGTTTAGGTGTCTAGATGTCTTGTAATCTTCTGCTCACAACGGCTTTGTAATCGGATAAATTAAGAGATCCTTTAGAAGATAAATATTTTTAAGACTCTTTGTTTGTGTGAATGTGCATGAGCGTGTGTATGTCGTGAGTTTGTGAGCATCCAAGGAAGTCAGAAGAGAGAACTGGATACCTTGGTGTTGGGGTTATAGGCAGTTATGAGCTGGGAACTGAACTTGGGTCTTTTAAAGAGCAGCAAGTACTCTCACTAGCTGAGCCACTACTCCAGTCCTGGATTTAGGATCTTTTGTGGTTACATATGGATTTAGAACTAGTGTCCTATCTCAGAAGGAATAACATTGCTGTTTTCATGGGTATTATATTTAATCTGTAAATCATGTTGGATGGTATGATCATTTTGGCAATAGTAATTCTTCTAATCCATGGACATGGTCTATCTTTCCAGTTGTGTGTATGTGTGTTCACTTCAATATGCTTCATCAGTGTTTTGCAACTTTATATTGTAAAAATTGTTACTTCATTTGTTAAATGCACTGTTTCAAATGTGTGTAATGCCAGGAATGGAGGAGGGTGCATGAAGGCTGGGAATTCAAAGCGATTGTGAGGAGCTTAAAGCATATAAGGCACACTTAATTCACCAGCCCAGGGACCACTAGACAAGTAGCTGCTGGCTGGCACCCAGGCACGTGGTGTCACACATGGGTTACACATGGGCACACATAAGCACATATACAGATTGGTACACAGGCCACATAGAAGTAGACAACATATAGAGACAAAACACACAGGTAGGCTGGCAAAGCTTATGCCTCTGACCGCAAGGCTATTTATACAGAACTTACACAAAAATGGCATTCTGTGAACAATAGTTACGCAATGGAGATCACTGTTTACTTTTGGGGTTCCCCAGATATCCAGTGTCAGTCATTTTGTGCTGACCCACAGCTCACCAGATGTCCACATCAGTCCTATCCTGTGTAAGCATAAACTGGCCCTCGCTTCCTTCTGTTCCCAATATTAGATTCTTTCTTCTTTCTCTCTTTCCCTCCCTCCCTCCCCCCTCTTCCTTTCTTCCCTCTTTGTCTGTCTTTCCCTTCTATTCTTCCTCCTCATTCTTGTAGACATTTTTTCCTTCCTTCCTCCCTCCTTGCCTCCCTCCCACCCTCTTTCTTTCTGCTTGTCTGTTTTCTGTTTGTGTTCTTCTCCTCCTTTGGTTTTGTTTTTTTGAGACTGGGTTTCTCCTTGTAACTTGCTTTGTAGACCAGGCTGGCCTAGAACTCAGAGATCCATCTTCCTCTGTCTCCCAAGTGCTGGGATTAAAGGCGTGCACCACCACCGCTGGCTTCCTGTAGGCATTGTGAATTGGAATATTTTTATTTCTTTCTTAGTAAGATTGCACTGATATATAAAAATGGTTCTTATTTTTATAAAGTGTTGATATTTTAGCTCTCAACTTTTCTAAATGTATTAGTTCTAGCTATCTTCAGTAGACTGTTCTTCTGCATATAGAAACCCAGGTGTCTCCCAGCAAGGACAGTTTGGCTTCATTTCTAAATTGGACGCTTTTCATTGTTTTCTCTTGCCCTTTTTTTCTCCAGCTATGGCATCTGATGCTGTGGTGAGTGAGTGTGGTGTTGATAGATGTGCTTGCCTTGTTCCTGGTCTTAGATGAAAACTTTTCAGCCTTTCCCATTGGAATGGTATTGGCTGCAGCCCTATGTCACCTTTTTGTGCTGAGGTGTGTTCTTTCTATACCTAATGCTGAGGGCTTTTCTCCAGGGGGTGGGGTGAGATAGTGAAGTTTATTAAATGTCTTTTCTGCTTCTATGTAGCTGGTTGTTTGGGGTTGTCCTCATTCTGTTGGTGGGCTGTGCCATGTGTTCTGATATATGAATCACATTTCATCCCTTGGATAAGCCTCATTTCATTATGGTGTAAGTTTCTTCCAGATCTTAATTTCCCATTCTTGGAGCAGCGATGGCAGTTGACAGGAACTAAAGACTACTTCTAAGACCCCAGGATTCAACTTTGGAAAACCAGTTCCTTAAGTGTGTGTGTGAAGTCTGGGTGGCCGAAGAAAGATGTTTGGAGATTGTAGGCTTATATCTGCTATTAGAGTGGCTTAAAAAAATGGATAATGTGTTTGAGGGTTGTAAGTTGGGGCGTCCCCCTCACCCCTTACTGCAGCATTCACAGAAGTGTCATGGTCATGGCTGAGCTGTGTTTTAATTCTTAATTTTGTCGGCCTATTAATCTGCTGCTGTGTTATTTTGTGAGGCAAGGCCTCTCGATGTAAAGTCTGCTTCCCATCCTCCCAGTGACTGCCTCAGCCTCCCAGGACTGGGATAACAGGTTCACACGGCCATGCTCAGCAGGCCTGTTGCTCTCAGTGGTTCCCAAGGTCCTGAAGAAAGTGACTTCTTTCTTTTTAATTTCAGCGAGAACAGAAGAAGCAGAGCGCAGAGAGCACCTGCTCCGAACGTCCTGAGAGCCCCTGGTGAAGCTGTGACTGCCTACTTCTTGGGAGATGCTGGTCGCTGTGAGGCTGAGGAGCCCTTTGTTTTGAGGTGGGACAGCGGGATTTCAGCAGGATAGCTTCTCCGTTCCTGACCTCACCATGGCTTTAACTCTCTGGCTGGACGGCTGATGTGACTGTGTATCCCACATGCTGTTGGACTGTGTGCCATCCAGGTAGTGCCTGCTCACAGGGTGTGGGAGCATAGCTGGCAGGCATCAGATGCTCCCCCAAGTTGGACCAGCAGAGTGATGGACTTGGACAGGCTAAGATGGAAGTGACCTGAGGCCTTGCCCGGGCGGTTTCTTCACAACAGGACTAGTTAAGAATTGAAACACAGGCTTGTCTGGGGAGCAGTATGCCGGAAGCTGGTTTTCAGGCCACAAATGCGTTCACAGGTGAGAACACCCTCCACATAATTGGGAGGCTTTGATTTCACTATCAGGTTCTGTGTAACAAAATACCAAACAACTGTATTATAACATAGAGGTATATTTAAACGTATAGCCGAAGGCCATGCATAGTCAAGGGTTCAGGCTGCCATGGTAACTGATTTCGACAAAATAATAGTATACTTTTCTGCATTTCTCTAAATAGGCCTGTATCATTTGCAGAACAATGCATTAGTGGTTCCTTTTTTTAAAGGGCTAGGAAAACTCTCTGAGGGGAAATACATTTCTGACCAGTAACCTTTCCCTTCCCATTTTTACTTCCCATCTTCTGGTTTATCAGACAAAGAGCTAGCTAGCTAATGTGGTGGGGAGGGGCCACTGTGGCCGAGTTAACTTTGCAGTTAGGAAGGATCACTCTCTTGTAAACGAACCTTCAGAGAAGCTAGGATTAAATCAGGATTTATTGTTGATTTTTTTCCCCCTACTGGCCACCAGTTTGCACATTTTATGAGGAATCACTTTGGCTAATGCTAGAACCATGGCTGGAGATACAGTGACTTTTGATTTTGAATTCTGACTCTTTAATTGATTTAACTTGGGAAACAACTTTGTCTTCTGGACCTATGGCTACTTGTTTATTGGGAACAGTATGGAGCCTAGGGAAAATGATTTTATCTAAAAAAAAAACCTTATGGAATCTAGGAAAAGTATTTTTTATGTAAAAAGAGCCATTTTTGGATTTTGCGTGTTTTACTTAAAAGGAAAGATGATAGAAGTAGGGAAAGTGAACTGTGTTGATGTCTTATGAATCTTGAACTGTTGGCTTTTCCAATTTTGTAGCGAGAGTGGGTCAGGATGTTGTTGGGGGTCCCTGGACAATGGAGTCGAGGTTCGGAATTAAGAGCCACAGGGGCATTTGGTAGACTCTTTCCTCTCTCAGTTCCTTCTCATGTCTTTGTTAATGAAGGTGCCCTAGGCCCCTGCCGTACTGCTCTCTGGAAGACTAAGGACACTGGCATGAGATGTTGAGTCAGAGTTCTGTTGTGGAGTTAGGTGACCAGGTCCAGCTCTGACTGCTCCTCATCCTCACTGAGGGAGCATGGGTCAACTCTAAAGGTCTCAGCACCATGGCTGTCACCTAGGGGCCTGAATTTGCTCATTTCTGTCTGGAGTTGTGATGGGGAAGGTTATTCTCAAATGATTATGGCTAATGATATTTAAACATAGACTCAGAAGACAGGACAAAGCCAAGCTGTCTAGAATAGTCTTCAGATGTCTTGGGCTGGAATCTCCACCTTCTAATAATTGCTTAGTCCATGCCCATGCTCTGGTTGTTTAGGTTTAAAAACCTGCTTACTCATGGAAGTCATACTCCCTTCCGTGTGGAGGGTAGTGACTTTGAAGCATCTCTGTGAAGTGGTCAGATGTCACTTAGCTTCCTTGATATCCAGAAGGCAACTAAGGATGAGAGCCGGGTAGAGACGCATGTCAAATGGCTCTTAAAAGCGGTCTGAGAAGAGGGGACCAGAATAGAAAAGGCAAAGGATGTGGGACAAGATAAACTTGAGGAGGAGGAACCACAGGCTCATCATACCAGCCTAGTCCCCGACAGGAACATCCCCAGCGATGTTAACCCTGACATCACTGCTCCCAAGGATGTGAATAGTTCCTGTACTTGCTACTTTCTTCCTGACTCCGGAGGCTGCTTCCATGTTTGCCTTGCCATGCGGTTCATTGTGGTTTCCACTTGGTGGCACCCAGTCCTCCCGCCCCTCCACCCCAAGGGGAAAAAAAGAAAAGACAGGCCAACATGTGGCTTTTTATGAAGGAACAGGCAGCCCCACATTCAGCTTGGAGCATCCCTGCGAGGTACCATAGCTAGGGCTTTTCAGACATTAAAGCCCAAGGAAATGATAGCTGTTATTGTAATTACAACTGTATCTGCTCCCCCCAGCTCCCTCCGCCCANGGGGGAGGGGCTACTCTCAGGCACCTCCGCCCCGGCTCACGTTTTCTTATCTCGTACTTTTATCCAGAGCTCTATTTCTTTGTCCTTTTATCTCTTCCTAGCTGTGTCAGCCTGCCTCAGTAACAGTCACACGAGCAAGGGCAGTGTTGGTGGCAAAATGACGACTGTGGCTAATATGTCTGAGAGCTCAATGTGCTGGGCCCTGAGTGTCTCACCGGTTTTCTTTCCTCTGTTAGTCTTTATAGCACCTCCGAGGCCAGGTACTGTCATGCTGGTGTTGCTGGGCCATGGAGAACGATTGGTAGGGCCCAGAGTTGGAAGTGCCACTGGCCTTCTTTTTGGTTTTTCCTTCCAGTGTCCTCCTCTATTGCTTTCTACCTTACTCTAAAACAATTAGTACTTACTTAGTTAAGCGTATGTGTGTGCGCACATGCATACACGTGCACGCACAATGCCATGATGCACATGTGGAGACTAGAGGGAGTCAGTTCTTGCCCTTTATCGTATGTGACCTGGGGGATGGACTTAGGTTATCAGACTTGGTGGCAAATGCCTTTACTTACTAAATCATTTCGCCAGCTTTCAGTGTCCTGTTCACGTCCAGCTGTATATTGGACTCAGTGGGAGAACCATATAGCTACCTGGGTTTTGCCCTCAGAGATCAGAATTTCGTCAGTCTCCGCATCACCTAAATCTGCTAAATCAGGACCTACGTTTATTCTAATAACACCATGGATTTTTGTGTCCATGAAAGCCTAGAAGTACAAAATGTCAGGATCATAGAACAGTTTCAGGAGAGACTGAAGATGGACTGGGAGACTCCATTTCAAACGACGGTGTGCCGTTTGTTTGTGCCTTCCTTAACTAGCCATCTCATAAGATGCTATTGGGTGCCCGGTACTATTTATCAGAGCGCATGTATGCATTCAGGATGATGGCTTGTAGCTTCCCCACATTTCTAGGAAGTGATTAGTGAGACAAATCAAAGACATGTAAATACTTGGCTCTGGCGGTTAATCCCAATTGTCAACTAGGTCTAGAGTCACCTGGGAGATGGCTTCTGGAGATGCCTGTGGGAGGTTATGCTTATTAAGGTGACTCATTCGGTGGGTGGTGACTTTTCCTGGCCTAAGATCCAATACTGTATGTAGGGGAGCTGAGCGCAATCATTCATCACTCTCTGCCACTTGCCTGTGTGGATGTTGTGTGACTGGCTGTCCCATGCTTCTGCTGTTGTGACCCTTCTGTCACAGTGGATTTTAACTCAGATGTCTGAGCCACAATAAATCCTTTCTCCCTTAAGTTGCCTTTGTCAGGGTGTTTTATTGAGTACTAGGAAAAGTAGCTAAGAAACGGGGCTGGCTTTCAGGGGGGAGGGGTTCCGGTAGCCTTGGCTCATTATCTTAGCTCCTGTCCCCCTCTTCTTTGTGTTACTTGTCACAGTTTCTGTCATGTGGGATGGAAAAGATAAGCAACTGGATGGAGCTGTTGACCTCGACGGTGAAAGACAGTTATTGCTGACCTTCTTGGTTGCTTGTTCTTTTCAGTTTTGTCCCACATTTTATCCCCTGTGCTCTTGAAGTAAAGATGGGAGCAAGTGTGCTAATTGTCTGGGTTAAGAGGAAAGAATGTTGCTATATAAGTTCTCAATGGCGCCCTACTCAAGGCATTTGTCCTTAGCTTTAACTCTTGCTTGGGGACAAGGAAAAAAAGCACCATGCCGTTAATCATATCTCAACTTAAAAGAACTTGTCCCATAATCACGTAGGAAGCAATTTTGTTTGGAGGCCAAGGCTCAGGAAACTGCAGTCTGGCTGTGGGAAGAGCAGGTGGCCTCTGAGGCTATGTTTACATGGGAAGGCCATTGCTTGTTTGAAGTCTGTGACATTGAAGGTGGTGAAAACTTGGGAGCCCTTTCACCTTCCCTCACCATGTGGTTAGAAGTCAGCTCTTCTATCCTTTGCTCAGAGTGAGTGTAGCTCTACCCGTCGATGAAGATCATCTTTCCAGCGAGGTTTTTCTTGGGCTGATCTATATATATAGGAATTGATAGATTGTTTTTGATGTTCTCAGAACATATTGAAAAATGGTCTTAGTTGCTTAGGTGATAATTTGAGGCAAAAAAAAAAAAACCAACCCAAACCTTTGCTTTGTAAGTAATATCTGCTCATTGTAAGAAAATTTGGAAAGCATAGGCAAGTCAAAAGAAGTAAATGAGTTACAAATTCATGGCTGTCTTGTACAAACTTTCTCTCTGTTAGCATTCTGACTTAGATCCTTTCAATCTTTCCCCCGTGCGAAATTCCTCATCCAGAGCTGTTTTCATAATGCATGTTCAATTGTATAAGTGGATCATTCATTTTTTGTATTACAGTATGAACATTTTTTATAAATATGGCTTTAAATTACTGTATAATATCCTATTATATACTTGACTTTTAAAATCACTTTCCGGTCATTGAATATGCACCTTTCATCTTGATGAATACCTTCGCGCATAAAAGCCCCTCTGCAGGCTTGATTATTTCCATAGGATAAGCCCCCAGAACAGAATTAGCGGTCTGAAGTAGTGAAATTTATTAAAGCTTATGATTCAATTTCCCGAGAGCCTTGGTTAATCCTTCCTTTTGAGGCAATGCTAACATCAGTTTCTTTGACTTGCCAGTTGTTGCTTGTTCACAACCAGTGTGTTCTGAATTGGTGGGCTGCTTCCCAGCATTCAGTTGAGATGGCAAAATCCTTGCCCACCTCCCACATGCATACAAGAAACTCTGGTACACGCTGTGCCACAGGCAGGCTGAAGGCTCCGTGTGAGGTTCATCACCTCCATGTTTAGTAATGCGGGCTAGTTAAAAACTTAGGCCGTCTTTAGTATACTGTTTTTATTCTTCCACAGAGCTTTTATTCCCAGCATGTTGAGGCAACTGTGTAATGATGAAGATATGTACACTGCTGGAAGATAAGATGCTGTGGCAGAAACAAAGACCTGGTATCTCAGGGCTGAGGGAAATAAGAATTTTAGACACTGTCAGTCAGCTTCCATCATAGACCTCCTGCTACCATTAGGGAGGGCCTGAAGCTTATACTTCAGAGTGACTTGGTGAGCATCCCGCCAAGGTTGAGAATGTGTGTCTTTGCTCTGCCTCTGATACCACACTTATGATACCTCAAAGGTTCTGCACAATTCTTACAGGCTTAAGCAGACCATTTCCATGACAGGAGGAAACCCATTTAACCTCGGAGAGCTATGCCAGAGGATCTAATTTCTTTAGAATTTAAAGGCAAGCCTCTCTTATGTTTATTTTACCCATGAGGAGGATAAGAGTCAATTAATTGCCTTCAGATATCTGAAAAGAAGTTCTTTATGGGTGTTGGTGGACGTATGTTCTTAGCTACTAATGAGCAAAAGGGAAGAACCCATAAGCTGAGTAGTTGGGATGCCTTCTTTCTCCTATTGGCTGTGTGAATGGATTTGGTCTTCCTG
>LOEQ01004859.1:79661-95023 GCA_001685075.1 Bramus lutescens | reverse complement strand
AGACCCACATTGGAGCACTGAACTGAGCTCCCAAGGTCCAAATCAGGAGCAGAATGAAGGAGATCATGAGAAAGATAGTCAGTAAGGCAAGGGGTGCGCCCACCTACTGAGACAATGGGGCTGATCTTATGGGAGCTCACCGAGGCCAGCTGGACTGGGACTGATGGAGCATATGATCAAATCAGACTCTCTGAACGTGGCTGACAAGGAGAGCTGACTGAGAAGCCAAGGACAATGGATCTGGGTATTGATTCTACTTCATGTGCTTGCTGTGTGGAAGCCTAATGTGTGTGGATGCTCACCTTCCTAGACCTTGATGGAGGGGGACGGACCTTGGACTCCCACAGGGCAGGGAACCCTGACTACTCTTTGGACTGGAAATGAAGGGGGAGGAGGGAGGAGAAGGGCATTTCGAGGAGGGGAGGAGATGGAATATTTTAATAATAATAATAATAATAATAGTAATAAAATATATCTTAAAAAAGGAAATGCCTTGATCCTCCAATTCTTCCACAAAGTATCACACTGGTGTGATGTATTGACAGTATTATGCTGATTAGACCAAAGGAGCAGATGGTAACAACAACTTTCAGTTCATTGGTAACACATATGTTTATCAAAGGATGAGAAATAAATTCACCCAAATTTCAAAGGGTTTTTTTATAATAATGAAATTCTTAGGCGTCAAGTAGTGTAGTTCATGCCAAGATATTCATGATAAGGCAGTAGTTTTCAACTTTCCTAATGTTGTGATCACCACTTCATGACATTTTGATCCCCAACAATAAATTATATTTTGCTATTGTTATGAATAGCAATGTAAATTATGAATATATGTGATGCACGATTAATAAAAACTCAGGGTCAGAAATTGGGGTTCAACCTGAAGATTCGAAAAGCAGAAGTCACCTTTTGATGAGCGTTTATATGGGTGTGCACAACAGTAATTTATTTGCAAATGTAAGAGATGTGTGTGTGTGTGTGTGTGTGTGTGTATGCGTGTGCATATGTGTGTGCTTGAGTGAGTGATTGGGCCCAGGCAGGTCCTGAAGACACAAGCAAGTTACATGAAGAAGTTGCCAAAAAACATATGGTTTCTAATCCTGTTACACTGCCATCTGATGCCAAGTATGTACCTATAGACTCATGGAGTTTACCCTTCGATTAAATGAGGAAGAGAAGACTGAGATCTACTGTCTTGATAGTTCCTCATGTAATTCAGGTACTACCCAGAAGTTGACAGATGCAGCAATACAAATCCTTTTCTCCAATAACCCTAAAAGACATTGTTACAGGAGAATCTTCACAATGGGCAGAACTTTGGGCATTACACATGACCATACAGTTTGTAAGGAGAAACGGCCAGATGTGTGGATTTTCACTGATCCATGTTCCTTAGGCAATGGTTTGGCTGGATGTTCAGGGACTTAGATAGAGTCTGCTTAGAAAATTGGTGAGAAAGATATTTAGGAAAGAAGTATGTGACTAGATATCTCCAAATGGGCAAAAGATGTGAAGATACTTATTTGCTGTATAAATGTTCATCAAAAGGTGACTTCTGCTGAGAAGTTCAATAATCAAATAGCTAGGACAACTCATTCTGTGGCTAGTCAGCCTCTTTCTTATTATCTTATTATATATTCAGTCCAACTGATACAGAAAACAATATTGATGATTTTTTAAAGAGGCCTTTCTTTAGATCACCAGCTCACTAGTAATGAAATCTTGGCCTTTGCTTAGGCGTATACCCAACTAGTACTTAAAATTTACATTAATTTGTTTATATTAATTTGCACTCTGCCTTGTGGCTCATTACCTCTCTACAGTACTATACATCTGATTTCTTCTACTTCTAGCAGCAGAATCTTCCCCACTTCCATAAATCTTTTTTTCCAGAATGTCTATCTCTTCCTGAAGCCCTGCCTATCCTTCCCTGCTTAGCTATTGTCTGTTCAGCTCTTCAGTAAACCAATCAGAGGTGAGGTGAAATAGAGATTCATCTTCACATAGAGTACAAATGGATTACTCCAATAGTTTTTGCCTATACTGGCTAGTTTTATTTCAGCTGGCGTAAGTTAGAGTCAACAGTGCGGGAGGAACCACAATTGAGAAAATGCCTCCCCCAGATCTGTCTGGGGGCATGCCTGTAGCACATTTCCTTCATTAGTGATTTATGGAGGAGGGTCCAGCACATAATTTCTACTGCCATGTCTGAGCTGCTGGTCCTGGGTTCTATAAGAAAGCAGACTGAGCAAGTGATGGGGAGCCTTTCAGTAAGTAGCACCCTTCCGTGGTTTCTGCAACATACTCCTGCCCTGCAGATGTTCCTGTCCTCACTTTTATTATGAACTGATACATGGAGATGTAGGTTTGCTAGGATAATATAATGAGGACATAACAAAATCCACCTCGTCTAATCACATCTTCCTATGAATTTAAATATATATTAATATTCCTTCTACCTCTTGCAATATTTTTATGCTTTTCTTTTGGTTATATCTGTACAAACAACTTAAAACGGTTGAATATCAGCATAAAATTTTAGAAAATGAATTTTCTCTAGAAAATTCAATGAATAGCCCCCAAATTGCTATGATTATAATAATTTGCTTTCTAAAATTTAAACAAGGTCTACGTAGAATAAAAATCTCTCTGTTTATTTAGTCATTTCTATTTAATGTGATTAATATAGGTAAATATATATCAACATTTAAAATATGCTGCTGTAAAGACATGAGGAGTTATATAAAAAATTTTAAAAATGAGATACATGTGAAAAGTTACAAGAGCATTTAGAGCTACCTAAACAAACTGTTGCTTTGATGTATGACTGATATCACATAAATTTTACTTGTTTCCTTTTAAACTTTTGATGATGCAAAGATTCCTGCATAATAGTTGCAGAGATGGATAAATACAGGGCATCAACCTTGGCTAGAAAGGTAATAGTTTACAATCCATAAACACCTGTTATCCAGGTGATCATATTTAGTACCATATTCAAGAGCTATAATTGACAACAGATGCTAGTGCTCCAGAGCTAGACACACAAGAGGGTGGAGTGTCCTCTAGTATTCCAGGGAGCACATGTGCATGTCTGTTTTAATTATTCTGCAGTGTGGGCTGATTAGGAATTTCAAGATGGCTATAAACAATTGCCTTCTTGTTCCTTGAATTCTGAAATTTAGTTTGAAATTGCTCAGGGAAACCTTAAAAGCTGTGATTAAATCATATGTGACACTTATGATTTCACCACTCAAAAAAAGGAGAAAATATTAAACTAGATTGTAATTTTAGATATTTAATCTTAAATGATAGAAAGCCTAGGAATTGCCACGGTAAATTTTCACCAAGTCAAGTGTCTATAATAGACCTCTGTAGACAAAATCATCAGAAGAATTGTTGGGTATAGTGGAATACTGCTGTAATTGTAAGCCTTTAAGATGTGAAGGAAGGAGAATCAAGTTCAATTTTGCCTGCATAGGAAGTTAAGCAAACCTGAAAAATGAGACTGTCTGAAAAAGAAAAGAAGCAAAACAAAGCAGAAAGCTGGTTAAAAACATAAATGACAATTTTGTGCTTTATAAGTCATTCACATCCATTAAAAAGTGGTCTTACTGCTTTAGAAAGAAAAACTATGGTAAAATTATCATTTCTTCCCTGTTCCTTCTGTTGCTAGAAAATTAACAAGGCCTTTTTGTAAGTTCCCATCAATCAAATTAGCATTTTAAATAGATTATTTAAATGAGAAACATCAATTTTTTAGTTTTAAAAGGATGATTTAGTTGTACCTCTAGTGATTTGGGGTTAGTTTGAACCATTTTTTTCTTTCTCTTTCAAAAAACATATGCAAATGCATTCCCAGAAATATTATAAAGATAAACTAAAAGGCACTCTGCATAAAAGAAATGGTATATAAATGCAAATTAATAGAACTAATGTATGTTATAATTATGTATAGAACATTCCAATGTTAAGCACTGTCTTAAGTTGGGATTTATCCCGTGGTGAAGATAAGAATGAAAGAGTTCACAAAAGGACACATAAAATGGTTAAAATATATGAAATGTATGGCTGTAAAAAAAAAAACCAGAAAGGATGCTAAGATTATTTAGCCTGCAAATGTGAAGAGATAGGGAAAATATAATTGCGTTATTTGAGATTTTGAAGGATATTATAAAAAATCGATAAGATATTTTTGTATATGCTATTCCATAACAGACGTGGAACAATCACTCAAAATTAATGGAAGGTTAATTTAAAAGGAATAGAAGAAAATATTTATACTTAACACTTTGTATAGTCAAACCACCTAATTCAGTACTTTGGAAGATTATAGATTAAAATGCATAAATTATGTTTTTTAAAAGGAAATACTGGCATTTTTAAATCAAAGTAATTTCCCATATAAGATGGAAGAAGTTCAGAATCAACTTTCAAAGCAAAATATGATCAACAGTATCAGTCTCATAAGATTCCAGCTGTCACTGTACACAGCAAATTAGCACTTTACCATATGGATTGCTGAATTCTTTGCATTTTTGAGATATTTGTTTTATTATCAAGAAAGAAAGTAATGAGCATAGAATGATGTCTATTCCTTCCAATAACTGCACTTTTTACCTCTCCATATATTTATTCCTACAAATAGTCTGTATTTTTAAGAAATTCGCTTACAATATCTGTCATTTATCTATAAATAATTGATATAATAAAATATTATAAAAGTAATTTTCAATACAACATTAAACATCAAAATTGAGGCCTGGAAGTAAATTTAAAAAGCTAAAATTGGATATTGGAACTGATTTAATTATAAAATTATTATTTTAGCAAATTCAGTATGGTTATTTGGAAAAGGAAAATATATTCAAAACTTCATACAGTTTTACAAAAAGCTATTTTATGACAAGCAAATGATTTCCACTTAGAATTTGCAGGATATTAAAAGTAAGACTAAAGAAAATACACAGAGCAGTAAATAAAATATTTATACTTATAGTAAGCTCAATATTTTTCTTAATTTCCTTTTTAGCTTTTATTTTCATTAAAATTAAATAGGGGCATTATAATTTAAAATGTTTCAAAAACACTAATATTTTACTGTAAAAACATAATGGTATAGACAAAATAATTAAAATACATATATATATGATCTGCTAGAGACAGTGAAGGCCCAGGAATGTGACTCAGTGAGTGAACAGATATGCCAACAACCTGACTAATCACATGGTGTAATGAAAAAAAACAAATCCTTCAACTGTTCTCTGACCTCCACATATGCAATATGGAATAGGTGTGGGCACAGTCATGCATACCCCCACATGCAGTAAATTTATAAACATGAATAAAATGAGGTGTTTTACTTACTTCAATCAGTATTCCTAATCAAAAGATAAAATGTTACTTATTTTAGGTTTTGCTGTTGTTTCTGTTCCCTATATGATAAGAACTGATTCATTTAAGTGTTCTAATATTCCATGTGATTGGTTTAATTTGTTTTTTTTTCTTGCATGGGCACGAGTTAAAGTTTTTTTGCAAATAAAATGTATTTTGACCATATGCAGCCCACATACTCCACATTTTCACACTTACCATACCCGTGATTCAACCTCATTCCTCCAGACAAGCTCATTTCTAATTTAAGGTCCTGTAAAGAAATGATTTATATATAAAATCTGCACAGAAGCTCAGACTCATAAGAACACATTCATTTCTGGTTGTTTTCAGTCAGATACATTTTGCTTAATGTGTTCCCCCATTTTCAAACATTTTCCTGAATATGATAACATTTCATTCTCTTTCTTTTGAAATTTTATTTTTTTCTTTAATTTATTGGAATGTTATAAATGTATATGATGAAAATCCTGTCTACACTACAAGCAGCCATGGAGTGAAGAAGGCAGGATAATAAGTCTTCCCCCAGGATACTCTTCCCTTACACTTCCTGGATTCACCGCAACACATCTTTTTCTCAACTTCATATCCTGTTTTAATTAATAACCCACTAAACCCAACTGTAATTGATCATTGAATAAAGGTCTACTGTGTATAATATGACATATACTTTACTGATTCAATGTTGACTCACACGTAGAGTTAGTTCCATAATTTGCTCATTTTACAGAACATTGGGGAAACATGAAGGGGCAGCAGTCTCTGTAGCATGTTGAGTAAGCTAATTGTCCTTCGAATATATTGCCAAAACTGCTACATCAAGGCCATAACATAGTTTGGATTTAGTTTTTTAAGGAGCACCCATATAGAATTCCACAGTGGTTGTACAAATTTTAACTTCATAAGGAGTGTACAAATGCTTTTTTATTGCTGTCAGAATTTGTTGTTTTATTTTTGATCAGTACTTTAATTAAAATATCATTGCATTATTTCCCTTCCCTTCCAATTTCTCTCATCCCCATCCCCCCTTCGTTCATTCTCAAATTCCTGTAATCCTCCATTTTTTAGTTGTTACTGTTATACACACATCCACACACACACACACATACACACACACACACCTTTTCAGTGTTGCATTGCATGATTTCACAGCTTGCTAATTAGTTTTGGATTAGCAATTAGTTACCTCCATCCTGGTGGAAGACTTACTATCCTGCCTTCTTCACTCCATGGCTGCTCGTGTGGTTCTTTGTCTAGGAATAGGACCCTGTTAAGTTTTTCTGCTTCTGCTTTAGCA
The DNA here is from genome assembly GCA_001685075.1 of Bramus lutescens. Classification (NCBI taxonomy): domain Eukaryota; kingdom Metazoa; phylum Chordata; class Mammalia; order Rodentia; family Cricetidae; genus Bramus; species Bramus lutescens. The sequence continues at coordinate 88,329 of LOEQ01004859.1, read as the reverse complement.
TGTCTATTAATGTTGTCCTTGTTCAGGTCTTTTTTAGTTACCATACTGTTGGGGCATTATGCCAAAGTTTCTCTATCATTCTAGGACATATGACCTTGCCATTCTCCTTTCAATGGTGTTCCCTGAACCTTAAGTTCAGAATTGTAGCTTAGATTTTTTTTCTATTGAGGCCAACATCTTTTTCATCAGTTGTTCCCTGAATTTTGATCAGTACTAATTGTTTGGATTGGTCTGTCTGTTGCCAAGATAAGCGTATTTTATGGTCAGTGAGAACTACACTTACCTGTGGATTTAAGCAAAAGTATTAATGACACTAAAATTATGTTGCTTTAATAAAATGGATGTAAGAGGTTTTTTCTCTAAGACAGAAGAATCCACTAGCGATGGGTAGTTGGCTTGATTTCCAGCAACAAGCGTTATTTCCCTCATATTGAATATGCCTCAAGTTTAATTAGATATCTTTTGATTACAAAGAAGATGTGTCACCACTATTGCACCTGTAGGGATATTTTGCCATTGTGATTATTGTTGCATCTCATAGGCATAATAACTGGGTAGGACTATTGCTTCTGGTCCTTGGTGGCTTATAGGGCACCATTGGGTTCAAGGAAAGCTAGTCCATAGGGAGGAGGTTCACAGGACAAATTCTCTGACTCCTATGTCCTAAGTGATGTGGACTTCTGAGAGGTAACTCAAGGCAATGGGTATAGCCTATATCATTTGATTGGTATAGCCCCAATCAACAATTTAAAAGAAAGTTTGTATACTTGGTTTTGCAGTTTTTTGTTATATAGCCTAAGGCTCTTTAGGGGTTGAAGTTCTATCAATCCAAGTTGCTTTACTTTCTTAAATGTAAAAATATATCTTTTGGTGAAAGGAAAACTGTAGAAATCCTTGTAAATTTTCTAAACATCCTTAGTGTTAATTTTGCCTCTTTGATTTCTCTTTTTCCTTATTGATCTCCATCCCTTTTTTTCTCAAATAGATCTCAGCCCCATTTTCTTTGATTTTTAAGATAAGTAGTTTCTTAGCATAGTTAACATATGTTCTTAACTGTGAATATGTGTTGTAACTAAATAACTGAATTTTAATGTGATGAGGCTATAAAAAACATTGTTCCAAATTCTCTAATACATATTAAAGCTGTAATTATTACTAACATAAAAATTTTAATGCTCTTGTACTATGATTTATGTGCCAACTCATTTTGACCTTTGTCTTAAAACTATTTCAAATATTTTCAAATATATTTATAATATTAAAGGGGACTCATACACATCTGGCATTCTCTCACAGACCCTGGATTAAGCACAAACTTCACCCAAACACTTGTTTTTGGAGAGAGATCCTTCATTAAGTTGGGGAGAAAATATAAAGTACCTGCTTTCTGACTCAGGTAGGAAAAGAGCAGCAAACAATATTGCAAGTATAATGATTAAGAAGGAAAGATGGGATGTCTGTTTTAGAGTGGGTTAGGATGTGATGGGATGTTTTAAACAGGCATCTTAATCGCTTGGAACAAAGGGGGCATTCATTTAATATTTAATATTTTGATATCTGGAAATAAGGGGCCAAATAAGGGAATAGACTTGGTGGCTCATTTTAGGAATATAATCTAATGGTTTTTACTATGGCAAAAGGAATGTGGAGAAGGGAAAGGCCTGCCTGAGCCATGCTTCCCATTATTGAGCTGGCTGGTAAGAGTCCATAATATTTTATTAAAGGTGTCTTTGAAAAGTATTTGTTTTAATTAAACGTGTTTAAATTTCATTGATTTTCTTTTTGCTTAACAGTAGTATGATTGGGTCTAGAAAAGTTTAAGAGAATTCAATTAACAATATTAAAAAACATACCTTGATTGACTGATTGATTTCACATCCTGCCCGCAGTTTCCCCTGCCTCCTCTCCTCCCAGTACCTCCTTCACCTGCTTCTGTTTCCACCCCAAATTCACGCCTCCATTTCTACGTATGAAAGGGCTGGTCTCCCATGAGTATCAACAAAACAAAACTCATCAATTTGTAGTAAGAGGAAAGCCCTCCCCCTGTATTCAGACTACTATGGGGAATAGAGACCCTAAAGTAAAAGAGTTGGAGACAGCCCCTGTTCCCATTGTTAGGAGTCCCACAAGACAACCTAACTACACAACGGTAATATATGCAGAGTGTCTAGGTAAGTCCCATACATATTTTTGGTACAGTCTCCGTGAGCCACTAGGAGCCCAGGTTAGTTGATCCTATGAGTTTCCTTGTGGTGTCCTTGATGCCTCTCAGCTCCTTGTTCCTTTCTTCTTCACAAATATCCAAGCTGTACCTAATGTTTGGGTTGGTCCTGTGTCTGCTACCGTCAGTTATTGGGTGAAGCCTCCTGGATAACAATTGGGTAAGTCACTAATCTATATGTATAGCAGCATATTGTTAAGGCATTTTTACACTGACCTTTATTTTTTTGCTCACACATGTTTGGTTCTATTCTAGGTCTCTCGGTCATCCAGTATCTGGGTCCTGGTGCTCCATGCAGGCTCAGAGGTAGGCTTATTCTCATAGCATGGGTTTTAGGCTAGGCTGGTCATTGGCTGCCCACTCCTTCAATCTTAGGTCACTCTTACCCGAACACCTTCCATAGGCAGGGCAGATTGTGGGCCAAAGATTATATGACTGGGTTATTTTCCGACTCCCAACACTTGAAGTCCTGCCTGATCACAGGCGATGACCAGTTAATACTGCTATTGATAGGAGTGTTAGTTACGGTCATCCTTGTAGGTTCCTGGGTGACTCCCTTGCACCAGGTTTTTACCTTACTCCGAACTCTTCCTCTTTCCAGCAGTCTCTTTCAGTATCGACATCCTTCATTCCTCCCTAATCTGATCACTCATGTTCCCATCCCCACCGTCCTCAGCCCACTCATTAAATAGTATCTATTTTCCTTTCCTTTCCAAGAAGCCCTTGTGTTATGACTGAGCATCCTTTGGGTAAATCCACAAGAGTAGAATTGCTATTATTGTGGTAGATTGATTCCCAGTTTTCTGAAAAACTACCTTAGTGACTTCCAAAGTGATTGTACAACTTGTACTCACACTAGCAATGGAGGAGTGTTCTTGTTGTTCCACATCCCCTCAAGCTTGGGTTGTCACTTGTGATTTTGTTCTTAGCCCCACTAACGAATACAAGATGGAATCTCAGAGTCATTTTTATGGATAAGAATGTTGAACATGTCCTTATGTTTTTCTTGGCCATTTGAGATTATTCTGTTGAGAATCATCTATTTATATCTGTACCCCATTTTAGTAGAATTATTCGGTTTATTAATATTTAATTTATTGAGAGAGCACATGACAAATATTTGTCTTTTTCATAGAATGAATCAAATTTTGCATTTATCAGTCACCATTTCTTTTAGATACTGATATTATATTTAAAAAATAATGTGTGAAGAGCTGATTTGGCAAGACGGCAAACTGAGAACTCTTCTTCGGAATGGAAAACAGACCAGGACAGATGTTATCATGAATCATAAAAAAATTAGAAAAATGAAAAATTGCTTTTTTCTTCAGTGATTTGTTTTTTAGTACAATAGATGGTTATTTATTTAGGGGTAGACTCACAGATCACAATCTTCTGCATGAACAGAGAACGGGAACAAAATCATGCGACCAGACATGCGCTTTACATCAGCATATACAGTATAAGAGGCCACAACCAAGTAGTTGGTTAACTTAAATACTACTGGCAGTAGGAATTCCTTTATTTTTATTTTTATTTTTAAGTTTTACAAAAAATGATTTTATTACCTATGCATATAGAGTTTCATTATAACATTTCATGCATTATTTTGACCATATTCCTTCCTTACCAATTCTTGTGCCTCACTCCCATTGATCCCCTTCCTAAGTAGTCCCCTTCTACTTTCATATATAGAGATATATTAAAAGACACAGGATCACGGGTTGTTTGCCACAGCATCAGCACTTTACCAGTCTCTCTTGTATCAATCATTGATTATATACAAATCCTCAGAAATGAGTGAGGCCTCATATATCCTTCCCACACCTGTGATGGGTTTGATGAACACAATGGTGTGTAGAGCTTGTGCAGGCAGTCCCTGTTAGGTTTGAAACCCAGGAAAATGGCATCTTCAGTGATTGTATATAAATATTGTAGATTACATTGGCATCAAATTAAAATAGTTTTTTTTTAATTTCTTATGAATTTAAGAATGTAACCCATCCAAGCAAACTAATTTGCAGTGGGCACCTTGGAAAGTTTATAAAAATATAATTTTTGCATATATAATCTGTTGAGACATTATCTTTTAATAGTATAAAGAGCAATAAAATAATTAAACAAATATAACCTTTTTCCAAGCTGTTCAAAAAATAGTAAGATTACATCATTTGTGTCCATATGGATAATAACAACAAATTCTGTGTACATAATCTATAGTTTGTCCTGATGACAGCTCCAAATTGCTATAACTATTGCTACCAAAAAAAAACTCATCAGTGGAAGCTAGGTGATGACTTAACCATATTTACGTCTCTGACTTTCTCTTTATGTCTCTGAGTTTTAGAATGACATTTTAAATAGTACTTTTTAGTGACAAATAAGGCCAAACACAACAAGCAGCAATTTGGAAGCAGTGCCTTTGGCATTGAATAATGTCAGGATACCCAGCAAGATTAAATGTATGTAAATATAATACCCTTCCAGTACATTCACTGTCAAAAAATTATTTAACAAAGAAGGGTTGATTATATAGAATAAGTACATAGAGAAGAATTAGTATTATCGTACAGCACTGGATGAGTATTAATACTTTAACCAAGTTCAATACAGAAAAACATTCAATCATCAGATAAAATTTATAAGATGAGAAAACCTATTTATAGTAAAAGAATTATTTATATGAAAGTGGGATTACTTAGTCTTCATCACTAAAATTTCAGGAAAGGCAAACACAATAAATGACAGATTAAACATTTAAAATATTACTAATAAAGTAATTTACCAACTAAGATAAATGTCTTATAGACAGAGGTATGTCTTTTAAGGTCACTCCAATCATGGGTCTTACAATAATAATCCCAACAGGATGCAGTAGACCAAATAGACAGAGATTATGTTGTGTTTTGTTTTGTTTCCTTTGATTTTAATCAGGAACAAATGCAGACAGTGTTTCTCTAGACAAACACTGAACAGGCCTGACTCAAGCAACTGGGCTTGAGAGACAGAGAGAGAGAGACAGAGAGAAACAGAGAGAGACAGAGACAGAGAGACTGAAAAAAGCAGGACTGCTCATTTTTTCACTTTACTCGGTTGCTTTGTTATCCTAAAGTATTATACAAAAATTTTTGAAATGCCATGAGATAATAAAACCTCTTTAAAATGCAGAAGCTGAATTAAATAGTTACTAAATGAAGCCAAACCAATATACAAGCTTAAATAATGCCATTTATTTATGCTTATTTAGAAGAAATTTGCAGTGAAAAATAGTGTCCAACCAAGTAATTTTTCTTTACTTATGAAGATTTATTTACTTTTTGGAAATAGTACAGTGATTTGAAAACAAATATTATAGATTAATTTCATAGAAATGAGCCAGTAATTGTTTTACATATACCAGTAATTAAAGCCAAGTATTTTTCCAATATCTACAAAAATGAATCTGTAAAAGAGCAGCATAAAATTATAACTAATTATTTTTGAACCCTTAGTTCTCAGATTACTGTGTCATGTACTGGGACTATTACTCTATTGCTTTGTATAAAAATAGATTTAAGGAAAATCATACAATTAACTGGAAATTTTAATCATTTTAAAATACGTTAATGTTGTACTTAATGTTTATGTTTCTATTTTTCTGTATAATTATATTTTGTTTGAATGTAAATCAGATTCTTTTAAGATCTGAGTGGAAAATGTCTGCCATCAGCTTACTTGGTTGATTACCTGCCCCTCAGCTGGTGGTACCATTTTGACAGTTTGTGAAATATTTAGGAGGTGAAGCTTTGTTGAAGGAATTGGACCACTAAGACCAAGACTTGAAATTTTATTGTGCATCTTTACTTCCTTTCTACTAGCTATTCCTGACTGGAGAAGAAATGTGACCTACCTCCTTAGGTTTCTGTAAAAATGGCTACCCTGTCATGATGTAATGTTACTTCTTGAATTGTGTGGCAAAATAAATCCTCATTCCCTTAAATTATTTCTTGTCAGGTGTTCATAGAAGCATTGTTTATCATGGCCATAACCTGGAAATAATCTAAATGTTCCTTGACCAATGAATGGATAAGGGAGATGTGGTACATTTACACAATGGAATACTACACAGTGGGAAAAAAGAAAGGACACATTGAACTTTGGAGGCAAATGGATGGATGGATGGATGGATCTAGAAAGCATCATACTGAGTGAGGCAACCCAGACACAGAAAGATAAATGTTATATTTACTCACTCATATGTGCCTTTTAGACATAACCCAAAGAAAAAAAAAATCCTACAGTTCACAACCCCAGAGAATCTAGACAATGAAGAGAACACTAAGAGACATCCGTGAATCTAGTCTAAAGGTGATAGAAAAAAAGACAAGATCTCCTAAGTAAATTATGAGTGTGGGGATCATGGGAGAGGGTAGAAGGAAATGGGGCAGGAAAGGAGTAGAGACAAATATATAGTTTAACAAAAACAATAAAATATATAAACCAGGAATTTTAAACTAATTGCTGGGAAAAAGAAAGTAGAGTCAGTGAGATGCCATGTAGCCACCTGAGAAGACAGATGTTGGCAACTTGCCAGTAGGCCATGACCTCTTGGTTATGCACAGATTAATACAGATGTGTTGATTTAAAATGTAAGAGTTAGCTAGAAATACACAGAAGCTAAAAGGCCAAGCAGTGTTGCAATTAATATAGTTTCTGTGTGATTATTTTGGGTTTGGCAGCTAGAAAATCAGTGTGCAGCTGCCAAATATAGATGGCTCCTGATTTTTTGAGTTGATCTTATATCCTGTTACATTATTGACAGTATTTATCAGTTGTAGGAGTTCCCTGGTAGAGGTTTTGGGGTCACTTATATATACTATCATATTATCTTCAAATAGAGAAAGTTTTACTTCTTCCTTTCCAATTTGTATCATTTTGACCTCCTTATGTTTTCTTATTGCTCTAGCGAGAGCTTCTTGTTGAATATATATGAAGAGATGGACAGCCTTGTCTTGCTCCTGATTTCAGTGGAATAGCTTTGAGTTTCTCTTTATTTAATTTGATGGTGACTGTTGGCTTGTTGTATATTGCTTTTATTATGTTTAGATATCATCCTTTTATCCCTGATCTCTCCAAGACATTCATCATGATTGTTTTTTTTTTTGGATTTTGTCAAATAATTTTTCATCATCTAATGAGATGATAATATGATTTCTCAGCTTATTTATATGGTGGATTACATTGATAGATTTTCATATGTTGAACCATGCCTGCATCTCTGGGATGAAGCTGACTTGATCATGGTGGAAGGTTTTTTTTTATGTGTTCTTGGATTGTTTGCCATTGTTTTATTGTGAGTATTTTTGCATCACTTTTTATGAAGGAGATTGGTCTGTGATTCTCTTTCTTAGTTTAATCTTTGTGTGGTTTCAGTATCAGGGTGATTGGACCCTCATAAAAATAGTTTGGCAGTATTTTTTATGTTTCTATTATGTTTAATACAGGTATTAGCTCTTCTTGGAAGTTCTTATGGAATTCTGCACTGAAACCATCCAGGTTTGGGATTATTTTTTTGGGGGGAGGCTTTTGATGACTGCTTCTATTTCCTTGCAGGTAAACCATCCTTAGTGAGGTAACCCAAACCATGAAATTGAGTATGGTTTGTCCTCACACATAAGTGGATACTAACTGTAAACAAAGGATAATGAGCCTGTAGTTCACAACCCTAGGGAAGCTAAGTAACAAAGTGAATTCTAAGAGAAACATGTATATAGCTTCCTGGGAAGGGGAAATAGACAAGATCTCCTGAAATGGTTGGGAACATGAGGGTAAGGTCAGAGGGGAGGGCAGAACAGAGGGGAGGAGGGAAGGAGGGGAGGAAGGAAAGAGGGAAGAGGAGGAGGAAGAGAAGAGGAGATGAGGTGAGGGTAGAGTATAACTTGAGGGAATGGGTTAGTAAAGATGGGGGAAGCACAGAGATGGAGAGCAAGGAAAGGGATATTTAATTGAGGGAGATCTTATGGGACTACCAAGAACCTGGCACTAGAAAAATTCCCAGGAATCCACAAGGATGACCCCAGCTAAGATGATAAGCAATAGTAGAGAGGGTCCCAGAATTGGCCTTGCCCTGTAGTCAGATTGATGACTGTCTTAAATTGTCACCATAGAACAATCATCCAGGAACTGATGGAGACAGAAACATCCCTTTTGATGGATACCCTGCTCAGCCTGAATATAGTGAGGAGGGCCTTGGTCTTTCCTCAGAGCAATGTATCTTACCCTTTCTAAGGACTAGATAGGGGTAGACTGGGGGAAAAATAAGAAGGAATGGGAGAAGCAGAGCAAGTTGAATCTGGGGTTGATGAGCAAAATAGAAAAATGTAGTTTGTTTCCTTTAAAAAAAAATAAAAAAATACCCCTCTAGAGTCAAGTCTCTTGCCAACACTAAAATGGCTCCCTTAATTAAGA